>VZRM01003956.1:439279-521349 GCA_013397955.1 Grantiella picta
GAGGGGCCCAGAACTGGACACAGTACTCAAGGTGCAGCCTCACCAGTGCCGAGTATAGGGGAAGGATTACTTCCCTGCTCCTGCTGGCCACACTATTCCTGATACAGGCCAGGATACCACTGGCCTTTTTGGCCACTTGGGCACACTGCTGACTCATTTTGAGTCTTCTTTACTTACCGTTCTTTGAATGGTAAACAGAATCTGGCCCAAAGCTACCTGGAATGTAATTATACCCCAGATCTGCCCAAATCAGCAGTGAGGAAATGGAACTGTATAGACGTTTAGCATTGACAGTAACTGAGTACCTGAAAAAATCAATTTACTAAGAGATTCACAGAGATGACTCAAAATTATATAGAACCTAGATTTGGGAATAGTGCTTATCGTTTTTTGGTAAACAGAATTGACTGTAAAAGTATACAAATGTACTTTTTAGAACAGAGAGATCCACTGAATATCCAGTTGATAAAAACCAGTTGTTTTACCTGAATTAGGTGTTACTTCTCGGTGATTTATAACAGAAAGGAGAATCTATGGCACATCTTGCTTTCTTTGCATACTTGAGTAGCACTTGAAACAGTACGAAGTGCTCTACGCTTTGAGCCAGAAGTAGGTATCAGATCTTTAAAATTACTACAATATATGTATATATATTCTTAAACTCTGGGCTTTTTGGTTATATTATTACTGAAATTTTCATCAAGCATGGAGGAGTCAACCTGAGCAAAATCAAGATGACTAATGAAATTTAAAAAAACCCAACCAACCAAAGAACCTGATTACACAGAACATTCTCAGCGACTTTAATTATAAAAAAATAGAAGCGTTTTACCAAGCAATTGTCTGGTTTTGCTTTCCAAGATGAAAAAAAGAGACCATTTTTCTTTCTGGTATACATTCACAGGAAGAACCAGTAGAAAGGCAAATTTAGCAAGCAGCAATTTCTGGCAGGGTTTCTCTTCAGAGCATATTTAAAATAAGAAATTGTTTTCTGGCACTCTTTCCCCTTTCCCCTGATCTCCCGGATCAGAAAATCTGAATGAGAGGTTTAAGTACTGTAAGAGCACCACATGGTCACTCAGCTGTAGTAGGAACTTAAATTATAATGGTTCCTTTGCATTTTTATGTATAATAAAAATTTTTTTAAATAAAAAGAAAAGCAAGACAACAAATGTCGGCCCCATACTCCCCAGTTCTTAGTGGCTTCTGTGTATTCCACTCACATGAATGGAACTATGAACAAGGTACTCTGTAGAACTCCTAATTGGCATAATTTCCTCAACATGACCCTTCAGCAAAGGGTTTTTTGACAGTACTGCAAAACAACAAGCCACTAATTTGTTATAAAGCCTGGTTCTTCAGCAGTTCACATTGCTCCCTAGCTCACAGCTGAGCTTTGCCACAGGCTAAGCATTTGTTTATATGACTCTTGCTTCATTCGAAAGGAGTGTCAGCATAAAACCTATCAAGTTCTACAATGGCGTACTGTGAAATACTGAGATACTGAGAGGACTGCTGCAAGACTATTGCAATGCAAGAAAGTCTAGGAAAATGGTATGAAATGAAGAAATGACTGTGTCATTTGCCCTGTTTATTGTCTGAGCAGTAAAACGGTTTCTAGAGGAAACGAGTGAATGACAGAAGTCTCCTGAATACAGTCAGCAGTTACAATTCAATCTAGTGCTGTTTGTGTTTGGTTACTGGTTATCATTTACTGATCCACATATTTTTTTCAACCTGTTTCTCTTAAAATAAAAAGCTATATTGGTTATAAACAGTAGAAAAATAAATAAGCTACCAAACTAAAAGGCAGAGCTCTGATTTATTAGGTAAAATAATAGTACAATAGTAGTAACAGAAAAATAATAAATTTATCATTTTTACCTTTTTTTAGAAAGAAACGAACATTTAATGGAGGAATGGGGTGGGGGGAGGAGGGGAGAGGGCTTGCAGATTTCTTAAAATCCCATTTGGTTCCATGATGCCATCAGGGTTACTGACAAGACTGTCAAAGACTTCAGCAGAAACTGCATTACACTAATCCTGAGGCCTTTTGAAAATTCCATTCATATACAATACAAGAATAGAAATAAGTTGCAAATAAATACAAATGATTATAATTTATATTATTTAAAAAACCCAAGAAAGAATAAAAAGGAAAAATTACAAGGTTCTTCCACCTGATATTTGTGCTGAATTTTAAGCCCTAGGAATATAGGTATTGAAACCAGTGGGAACTTCTTTACTGACTGCAAAAAGAATTTGAATGATCCTGGTTTTAACACAATCTGGCTGATTCTGGTCAAACTGGGTGATATTTTTGCTATTTGCATTCCTAGCAGGAACTGTTGCATAAAAGAAAATAATTGCATTCAACATTATGTCAAAGAGGCAAATTTATTTCAGAGGCAGCATTTTCTGGTGGTCCAAAGAAAGGAAGAGAGGAGAAAGCTATTAAAATCTTATCTACTTTATACTTTATTCAGTGGAGTCCCTCACTGAGAAAGATGTGAGCAAAGTCAGAGTTGCCTCTATATTTCTTATCACTGAGTAGTTGCAAAAGGTATATCTATACGTCTGTATCTATACAGCAATAGAGTTCATCCTTCATGTAAAAATTACTACAGATCCACTTATACAGTATGGATGTTTTATGTGAAATCAAATTTAAAAAAAATACATGATTTAACCACAGTTTAATTATTAGAATAATAGAATGGAATAATAACTAGATAGAAAATTGAAAACGACATCCAAAATTTTGGTTTTTTTTAAAGAGATTACCATAGCTGATATGAAGGTTAATGTAACCATACCTATAACCATAAATGTAACCATACCTATGCAGTGTGATACAGCATGGATTCAAATATCATAAAATATTTTGAGATTTTTTTTAAGAGTACATGATAATGGAAACCCTTATGTGCTTTCCAGCAAAACCAAAGGAATGAATGTGTATGACTTCCACAAAATCTAGGTAAAAACCAGTGGTGTTAATGAGTTTTTCATAAACAACCTACCAAAGTATTTTAGGCTTTTGCAGTGGGTTGACCTTGGCTGGATGCCACATGCCCAACAAGCAGCTCTATTACTCCCTGTCCCTGCTGGACAGAGGAGAGAAAATAAGATGGAAAACAGCTAGTAGGTTGAAATAAAACAGTTTACTGCAGCAAAAGAAGCAAAAGTTTGCACACACAAAAGGAAGGGGGAAAAAGGTTCAATCTCTACTTCCCATCAACAAGCAACATTCAGCCCCTCCCAGAAAGCAGAGCTCCAGCACACAGCCAGCAGTTCCAGAAGGTGAACATTATAAACAACAAATACCTCTCTTCTCTCTCCCTTAGCTTTTATACCTGAGCTGACACCACATGATCTGGAGTAGCCCTTTGGTTAATTCGGGTCAGCTGGCCTGGCTGTGATCCCTCACAGGATCTTGCCCACTCCCAGCACCTTGATGGGGTGGGGATGTCACAGAGACAGCCCTGATGCTGTGCCAGCACTGCTCATCTGTAGCCAAAACGCCTTTATCAACACCTTTCCAGCCACCAATGTAAAGCACAACACTGTGAGGGCTCTAGGGGAAAATGAACATCTCAGACAGACCCAATACTGCTGTGGTAATCAGAATAATCTGTTAACATTTTGTAACCTATTAAGTTTCCAAGAGAAAATAAATAAGCACAGAAAATCAAATAGACATGCCACCTAAAAATATTACAATTCTGCAATTACAATTCTACAAATACATTTGCGGAATTACTCATTATAAGGAGCAGACAGAGGGGAGTTCATAGCTTTATTTTCTCCTGTCTGATTCAAAAACACACTAAAGCCCAGTTGCAGGGTCAATACTCCCCATTTACTCAGTGACTACACAGAAGAATGCAGCTGACTATGAGTTTTACTGTGACCTTTAAAACAGAAGTAGAATCAGGGCTAGAAAAAATTTGTCCTGAAAGATAAATCTGTACCTTCACTATATTTTAAATATGAGTGGTTTTGTTAGAGAAAGCACCAAGTGAATGCACTGAGAGATATTCACAACTTAGAGAAATCATACCAGTGCAAATGCAGAGGAAATGAATCCTATCACAAATTTCCACATTTCACATTGGAATACTGAAATTGAGACACAGCTAATGATGTATTTGCACAAGGACAAAAGGTCCTTTCTCTTTATTACAGATGACATGGCAAAGACAGTTAAGGGTGAAAAGCAGAAGAATGTCATGTGGCAAAATGCTGTCCAAAATTTTTTGTAATTGCAATTGGAAACATCTTGTGGAAACTGGAATTCTGAGGATTGCTTCTAATAAAATCCTTAATAATTGGCACCCGCTACTGACCAAAACTTTCTGTCAGATTTCTGGTCTCACATAAGCTGCTGATTTTTATTTGCCAAAGGTCATAGAATCCTAGAATTATTTGGGCTGGAAAAGAGCTTTAAAATCATTGCATCCAACTGTTAACCCAGAACTGCAAAGTCCACCAATAAAGCACATCTTTACCACCACATCTATACATTTTTAAATATTTTTGGTGGTGGAGACTGCCACACTTTCCAGGGCAGCCTGTTCCAATGCCTGACTATCCCTTCAGTGAAGAAAATGTTCCTAATATTCAGTCTAAACCTGCCCTGGTGCAACTTGAAGCTATTTCTTCTTGTCCTGTTGGATGTTTCTAAGGGAAAGAGACTGACTCCCACCTTTCTACAACCTCCTTGCAGGTAGTTTTAGAGGGGTATAAGATCCCCTCTAAGCCTTCTTTTCTCCAGACTAAACAACCCCAGTTCCCTCAGCTGCTCCTCATAAGACCTGTGCTTCAGACCCTTCACCAACTCCATTTTCCTTCTCTGTTCACACTCTTTCTTGTAGCGAAGGGCCCAAAACTGAACACAGAATACAATATGCTAAGTGAGTATCTGACAGGAGGGTGTCAAGAAGGATGGAGCCAGGCTCTTCCCAGTGGTGCCCAGCAATAGGACAACAGGCAATGGACAGAAACTGATGCACAGGAAGTTCCACCTCAGTGTGAGGAAGAATTTCTCTACTGTGCAGGTGACCATGAACTGGGAAAGTTTCCCAGAGAGACTGGAATTTCCTTCACTGGAGATATTCTAGAACCGCCTGGACACACTTTTGTGCACTGTGCTCTGGGATGATCCTGCTTGAGCAGGGAGGTTTTGGTCCTTTCCAAGCTGAGATTAGCTCAGTGAGTTAGAGCATGGTGCTAATAATGCCAAGGTTGTGGGTTTGATCCCTGCATCTGTCATTCATTTTAGAGTTGGGCTTGACAGTCTTTGAGGGTCCCGTCCAACTCAGAATGTCCTGTGATTCTATGTGGCGTCACAAGTGCCAAGTACAGAGGGACAATCACTTCTCTGGTCCTGCTGGTCACACTTTTTTGATACAGGGTACCACTGTCCTTGGCTACCATTCCTCCCCCAGTCTGTAATATTACATGGGGCTGCTGTAACACAGGAGTGGGACCAGCACTTCACTTGCTGAACCTCAGACATCTCGCCTTGGCTCATTAATCCAACCTTTTCAGATCCCTCTGCAGAGACTTTATTATATATATGGGTATTATATATTGCAACATTCACTGTCCATTGAAATGAAAATATTGTAAGTGCTGAGTACCTCCAACAAACCAAGCAGCTCCTACAAATTCTTGTTATCTCTCATTAATATTGCATAGACTTGTCTTTTTTTTTANCCCAGCCCAATTCAGTATCATCTGTGAAGTGACTGAAGGTGCCTTTGATCCCCTTGTCCAGGCACCATGTGGAACTGAGTTTCTTCAATTGTGCCAGCACAGCCCTGACTCACAATGTGAGTTTAAAAATATTAGTTTGTGTTAATTTTAATAATTATATATTTTTATCTGGGAGAGAAAGAAACAAATAAAAAGAGGACTTTCCATTTTCTTTTTCACAGAGTGAACATAAGTAATAATTTTATAATTGATGTGCACTACTTTAATGCCAGTATATTCCTGAGGGCAAGATGGTCTTTCCATGTGTGCCTATTTGGAAGATCAATCTGGCAACAGATTTCAGATAAATGAATAGGAAATAAATAGTATCTTGTACTCAGTCAAAAACAAAATAAGGTCCTTGTGAGGTTTAAACATATGGATCATGTGTAAGGGTGTAGGAGAAGCACATACTGAGGAAATGTCAGAAAATATATATTTTATAAACAGCATACTTTAATTCTACAACAGCATAAGGGTGAGAATTTGACCTGGAGTACAAAAATATGAAAACTCTTATAAATTCAATCCTGCAAATACTTTTATAAAGAAAGATTCTTTTTCTTATGTTACCATTTTACAGATTAAAAGATCTTTCTTTTGTTCTGAATAGAGACCGATATGTTATTACAGCACATATGTCTAGGCTATGCAAAGATACAAAATTATGGTAGGTGTGCATAAACACATCCCTATAGGCAAAAAAGCAAGCCAACTATTTGAATCTCCACTTTTTTCGTAAGCATTTATGTTCAGTCTCTTCATTATTCACCTCTCTGTCCTCTGTACCATCAAGAATGGCAAAGTAGAACATTTTCTCCTTTTAAAATTTAATCTTGGTGTACAGTTTTTCCTATCCACGCTATTATGTTAGAGACCATCATTCTGTGAGAATTAGATTTTGATGTTGATAAGTCTATAGCCATTCCAAACAAAAAATTGAGTTGATATTACTATCTCAAGTGTAAACAACTCTGTTCAAAATTGGGATTTTCAAGCAAAGAGTAGTCTCTATCCTGCAGCCATTGCTACCTGGAAAGGACATTGATATTGTACTTGAGGCATTGTTCTTAAAAACTCAGTGAGATTACCACATTGTCTCAGAACCTAAACCCATTAAAGGACACCACACTTATACACAAAAATGTTGAATAGAAAATTTAAGGGCATAGTCATCTTTACTACAGTTCTTCTTGTGAGAACACGCTTTGCTAATGTATTTCACAGTTATCGTTTTGCTTTATGCAGCAATTATAACATTTCATTCTACTATTATATTAGCTGTTTCAGGTTTTACTCGTATCAGGTTGCATGACCCTTCCCATCATTCACCCAAGCTCGTTTAGCACAGATATCAGTGCTCTTCTAATTTTCATTTTCTTTTACAAAAAAGAACAATCAAGAAACCTTGTGTCAGAATATAAGGTATAAAAGCAGTCTCTAAATTTTTTTATGATATTTTATATATATATATATGATATTATATATATGGGTATTATATATTGCAACATTCACTGTCCATTGAAATGAAAATATTGTAAGTGCTGAGTACCTCCAACAAACCAAGCAGCTCCTACAAATTCTTGTTATCTCTCATTAATATTGCATAGACTTGTCTTTTTTTTTAATAGCTTGCATCTCCTTATTACATGAGTTGTAAAGCTACTATTGCTTTAGTAATAGTAACTGATTAGTAACTTCTGCCAAAAGTTGTTTAAAAACCTACATTGGGAGCATTTGTAAAATGGGGTTCTGTTCAGCTGGATAAAAATTTGAGTGTTTAATTAAAAAATATTTACCTTTTCATTTAATGAAGTTGATGTTTCTTTAATGAGATTTTTAAGTTTTATTTTTTGACTAATGAAACTGGATGGGATTGACAATCATTAAAAATACTTAGCTACCATTGCCACAGTAGCCACATCTTACCATCTACTTCCTAAACTGGTTTTTTGTCATTAACAAGATCTGAAAACTAACAAATTATCTTCTTACTCTCATGCAGGCCAAGGTTAAACAAGATGAACCATTAATGGAAGGAATAAATTGTTGTAAAAGCTATTGGCTTTTCTGCCATGAAAACATTTCAGTACATATCTAAACCCCGCATTATGTTAAGAGAAAATCTAATTGGTCTAATTCTTTTTTTTCTCCTATGTTAATTGGACTGTGTCCAGGGAACCTCTCTGAGAAAGAAATAATAAGCAAATAAAAAAGAGCAATCAAGAAACCTCGTGTCAGAATTCCTGTACATAAATTACTTTATTATTGATTGAATAATTAAGAAGACACATCAGAGACCTGAGCAAGGTATGTGCTTATAGGTTTCCAATGGAAAATATTTCAAGTTCCTGAGGAAACATGAAGAAATGCTTACTCAGTTTTGAATGTTTTTTCCCTTTTTACCAAGACGGCAGAAAATGATCACAGATGCATAGACACAGTTTTTATTCCAAGTTTTTTCTGCATTTTTTTCGTTTTGAATATTTTCATCACTAATATTCTGTTCTTATTGATAGCACTTAAGCACTATGCTTGTTGGTTTTTTTATTCTCTCTATGCCTCTGTCTGTCCAACTATATAAAAGTCACAAAGGGATTTGCCATAGTGAGAAGTAATAACAATTTATTGCCAATTATGTAGTAGATAGTGCTGAGGTGAGAGGAGAAATACATCAAGCACTGTGACAGTTTGCTGGACTCCTCCTTTTCTAGAAGATGGTACTCTCGATTTCTTTTATATTGCCCCTGGAAAGAATGGAAGCAGTGAATCTCCAGACGAGAAAAGATATTTTATATTGCCGGCAGCTATCTTCCTCCTTGTGAAATAATTTTCCAAGGCAGCTTTTCTTAAGTGTGTGTCTCTATTATGTACCCAGGGACAGAAAGCAAGGCTTTTAACCAGATCACCAATAAATTGTAGTACTTTTTCTTAGTGCTTATCAAAGGATGCAAATTTGATTTCCAGTGCTCCTGAGTTGTTTATTTTACTAATTGAAAAGCCCCTGAATAGATGGAGCTCTAATACTTGTGAAATGCTCAGAAATAAAGCAGTTCAGAGGATATTCAATGTCACTCCAAATATCTCTGCAGAAAGTTTTCTGGCCCTGATTCTCCCCAGGCTGCTATGGCAAGCAGCACACCCAGGGCTCACATGCTCAGCCTGACCTCCCCAGGCTTTTCAGTTGCACTCATCCACCAAATTAATTTCAAGTGTTACAGCAGTGTGGAGGAAGTGAAGATTCATCAAGATCATCAGGGTGGGGCATGACCAAACAAATACAGATGTTGTTATGAATATTTTGGCATATTCTGATTTTTCTTAATGCGGTGGTATTCAGATAAGGCTTTGTTTCTTTCTGACTTGATAGGCAGGAATGAGGCCTGGGCTGAAATTACATGTCATCACAAAAAGTCCTGGCTCAAAGACCTGGCAAAATCCTCTGAATTTTAGGCAATGATAATAAAATTCAGGCTTTCATCACACTCATTTTCCTCTTTGTCAGGAGTATCCAATCAGTTTGTTAAACAATATTGATTTAACTGTTAGAGAAAAGCACTAAATAGAAAGTTTAACAGAAAAGAGCACCTATTTTCAATAACAAAAATAAACCCATTTATAATCTCCATCTCCAGAAAGCCACTGCAAAACCAGCAGGCTGCTTTGCCCCTCTTGCAGCAGCCTTCCTTCACTCGTGTTTTTAAGTCTTGTTGGTACTGAGGTCTGAATAAATTGATGTGATAGGGCACTGTAACTTGCTTTTTTAAGCTTTTCCTTGCTCCACGCACCTGTCCCTCTTGTCGTGCCTACCACCAAATCCAGAGAAAACAACCCCCACAGATCTGCCCACAGATTTTATTATTTCAGCTCCTGCGAAAGAGTGCATCACATGGTGAAGTGAGAAGTTGCTCAGCTCACCAGTTTCAATTCTTTCTTATGTCCCTGCATACAGGACACTCTTGAAATAGGTTTCTTATTTCTGATTTTGGGTTTGAACATATTAATATAATACTAAAAGCCATTGGTTCTGGTTAAACCCTAGAAATACTTACGCAGAGCCAGCCTAGATTTCTATATATTTCAAAACTACAGGCTTACTTCTATTCAAAAATATAGTTTACTCTTTAACATCTCTTAAACAAGTACAACACATGCAAATATGTTCCAAGATCACCCTTCTATGCTACCAAATATCAACACATTTTCTCTCCAGCTGCATTACTTTTTCCTTAAGTGTCAGGTACTATGGTTGCAAGCTAGTTTTTCAGAACACTAAGTCTAAATGTTTTCATCCCTGTGTGTGTATGACAGATCTGTTATCAAAAACACTACAAAGAGATCATAAAAGTTCTATTATTCTCATTTTACTGGGGTTTTGATGGGTTAAGTGGCTTTCCAAGAGATCTAAGGGAGACCAGTTCTCTGTTGAATTCCAGTTTATACAGCAGTGGAAAATCACTATAACTCAGATATCTTTTCTCACATCTCAACGTAAGGAATGGCAATTCCTGATTGATTTTAAAGTAAGTAACAAATTAATATAAAAATAGATAAAAACATAAGTATTATGTAATTTATTTCAGTTTAAAAAAAAGTTTCTTTTTCTGAATCATCTATTATTTGGCACACTGGAGTGGAAAACTTCACTCCTGTTGACTCATTGTTGTCACATTTATTACACAGTTGTTCATTTTTGGATTTAGGCATGAGTTCATTACTCACAGGGTGTTGCACATTGTTCTGTAGTGAAGCAATCCAGAACCCATTCTGTTCAGTGATCTGTAGCATCTGAGCATTTTCATTTGTACCTTCTGATTGTTTATTGCTATTTTAGTTGATAATATAGATTCTTGATCACTTTCTAGGTTCCATTGCTTGCTCAGCCTCATTTCTTTGTGGGGCACTGAATCCCTGTATCAAATGAATGTTTGATGCACTTGCAGAGTGTTTCATTCTGATGATCTAAGGTTTCTGCATGGAAAGTTTATTCTTGCTTTTACTGAATGGCAGCAGCAGTTGACTTGTCTCTCCTCTATCAATTAGCCCAGTGGATCGTCACTACTTTTTAATCTTCCTTTGTTTCTGTTGAAGGCACCTACATATTTTCTTCTAGAAAATAAAACTTGTGGAAGATTCTAAGGTCCTCATCTAGAAGTTCAGATATCATTCCTCAAGATGAAGAGAGATAAAAATATAATCCACCTGTCAAGACAGAATTTTGTTTTTCAAATAACGTGTAACTCCAGAGCATTTAATAATTAAACTGTCCACCCAATCACTCCTTGAATCTACAGTTTCCAAGAGCAGATCCTCACAGTAGGTGACCAGGAGCTAAGCCTCTCATTTTATAGGGTCCTTTCTGCTGCACTTCAGTTGAATATAAATATTGCCTTTTCTGCTACCTTTAGTTACCCATTATCAGGGGACGTGGCTTTGTTCTGCTATTAACTTACCACATCTGTATTTTTTACATGTAACTTTCCTGTAGTTTTTTTGAATGTTAATATGTCAACAACACAACATTTTTGCAAGTAAGAGGTTATTTATTTCTCCCATGCTATATCATTTATTCAGAGTAGTCCGAGAAGAGATTGGAGCTCTCTTTATTATTTTAACCTGATTGATGTCATTCCTTTATTCTGTCTCTTTTCTTTTTTTTTTATATTTTTAATTCAAACCTGAAAAAGTTATGGTCAAGATGAAAGACTTATTTCACAAAGATAATAAAAGAATGAGAGTTCATTAATTACTGTTTTGATTATTATTATTATTGAGTCTATTCAAACAAATAGCCCTTAAACTCTGTAACTTGTTATTGTTCGTCATGATGCCATTTGTTTCTATCTACTTTCTGAACATACTTTAAACACAACTATCTATTCTTTACTGAGGGTGGTGAGACACTGGAACAGGTTGCAAGAGAAGCTGTGGATGCCCCATCTCTGGAAGTGTTGAAGGCCAGGTTGGATGGAGTTTTGGCATAGTGGAAGGTGTCCCTGACTATAGGGATTAGATTATTTTTCTGAAAGAACTAGAAGAGGCCTGAAGTCTATGAGAGACATATGGGGCTGTAGCTGGAGAGCCATTCAGAGTTGTCTGCAGGGGCATGTAAAAGTCTGTAGAAGACAGAAGGCCATCTGCACATCACTGAGTGATGCATTTTAAAATCCTGAGCTGTTACAACGCTTACATGATCTCCTCCATTTGAAAAGGATAATGACAAGTAAAAGTATTGGTTTAAAACCTATTTCATTTTATGAAAATCATTTTTCTACGATCTTCTGTGGAATCAATGTCATGTCTGCCTATGTTCCAGCAACTGACCATATCACCATTTAATCTCAAAATACACTTATAGTGTCATTCACTGCAAAATAACAGAGCTATAACAAATGAGCCTTTGTGCCTCTCCAGATCTGATCTCAGACATAATCATTTTAGTCAGACAACTCATAGTGCAGAAACAGTTGAAAATGATAGGGATTTTTGTTTCTCTTTCTTAATAATTGATGACATTAATTATAATCATTATGCAGCCAACTTTTTCCCACATTTTTTCACTAAAACCAAAAGCTGTAGCAAGCCACTGGACCAGAAGACAAAGACAATATGGTGGAGAAGCCCCTCTCAGCTCAACCTTCCCCCGGAAAAAAAAAATCTAGGGATGTAGGAGCTTACAAAGCTGCTCTGGTGGCATATGGGGGGTGGAAAGCAGCTGTTTGAGGTTATACAGAAAACAGTGAAGAGCAGACTGAGTTCTGTGCAATGAATATAGATTTAATCACTTAATCATAGATTTCATGAGTGTGGTAAGCTAATTGATTTCCAAATCAGATATAGGATTTATTTACTGCTACACTCAAGTCCTCTATTTCTCCAAGCACAAAGATGGACAGATGGCCACCAGCAGATCAAACCCAAAAGTCAATGTTGACACTCATGCCATACTATTGTTTGTGCATAAACCATTAATTCTTTTCAACATCTATTACCATTCCTGTTTCAAAACAATAAGAGAAAAAATGAACAAACATCATAATGAACTTGATGTTTGGGTTTTTGGATACATTTTTTTATATTTTTCCTTATGGATGAACATTACCATGGCAACATTAAAAAAAGTAAATAAAACAGTTTTTTAGTACTACATGAACTTTTCATTTCTTCTTTTGAAAATCCTTTTAGATAATCCATAGCTGCATGGAAATCAGGCTAATTAGAGAAATGAGTTGAGAGTTATAGAAGGATGATATTCATAAGTACTACGTTTTCCATGGGTTCTGACAAATATAATAGTTGTATTTACTTACTTCTGTGTATAAGATTAACAATATTCCAGTGGGAAAATATGTTCAACATCTATTTAATGGAGGTTTTCTACAGACTTCTTTAGGTATTTTCATACTTAGCCATAGTTCATGCTTACTATAAACTATATTCAGTTTAGCTGTGGTTTGGGTTTGTTTTACAATCTTGTCTCCTACACCTTTCTGCATGGCCAGGATTATAGCACAGCTTAAGTAAAAAATATTTGATTTAATAGTTATAACAAAACCAGTGTGAGTAACTGAACAGGATATTTGCATAAATGCTGCACTCCAAGTGGAAAAACTTAAAGTGGTTGGACAGGTAATAAAACATTACCATACACAATATAGTACCTTAGATATCAGTCCTGAGGAGAAATATTGTCCTGTGATTTGGTGCTGTCAGAGGCAGCATCTTTTTACTCCATGACTGGGTTTCTTCAATACTGTAGGATAGCTATTGGTCTACTTGCAGTATTACAATGTGCTGAATCTTTGTTTCTTAACACTAAACAGACATTTCCAATGATTTGGGATATGCCAACAAATGTATGAGTTTACTTAAGAAGATGAATGGCTGAGTTATCTTTCCAAATGCTTGAGAAAAATACATTATATCATGGATCTATTTAATAAGTAGGCTGTTATGAACTTGCCTTTGGCCTGATATAGGTGTTTTTTTTTCCAGCTTTTATTTGAGCTTTCCTCACAAACCAAGCAAAACAGCCATGAAGAAATGCTGATTAAGTTTTGATGGTGGAAATTTCTAAATTGAAGACATTTGGATAAGTAATGTAGTATGGACTGCAATTGCCAGATGCCTTGGGTGTGGATACCAAACTTTTTTTGTTAGCATTTTAACATAACTACACTATTTGATTTTATAAAATGCAGTGACAGTTTGCAAACTTGTGTTATTTAAAGTATAAGTGAAGTTTCTAAAAATTTGGGGTTTTTTTAGGTTTGGTTGCTGATGACATTGAGTAGCATCCCATCATTTGTGCTTGAAGAGTAGAAACAAGTGTTAGTCAAGCTTTTCCTTATTACATGACCAGGTTTGACTGGAGCAGCATAGCTGCTCAGGATTAGGATTATAGATGTCTGCTGCATCCCTCAGTAACTTCACCTCTGAATTCCAGGCTTTTTGTTGGAGCCCTGGACTGATCAGAACAGTCTGGTGACAGTGCCAATTCAGACCATCACAGAATCACAGAATATTCCGATTTGGAAGAGACCCACAAGGATGACCAAGTCCAGCCCTTCAGTGGATGGCCTGCATGGGGATCTGAACCACAACGTTGGCACCATGCTCTAACCAGCTGAGCTAACCTCATGGGGAAGACTGAAGTGAAACACAAAGTAGCAGCTTATTGCAGTCTGACTGCCCACTCTGCTCCTTTCTCAAGAGTCTTTATCTCTACTTAAGGTGACGCAGTAAATTATTGCAGTTTGGTGCATACAATACACTACAACCCACGAAACCACAGAACATGTGATCATAAGCTCTATTTTAATTAGCAATACCATAGTTAGGTAAACTGAGAACTTATTTATTAGCTCAGTAAAATACAACTGCAAAAATTTCATCATTAACATCATTAAAAAATAAAAAAAAATCTTTATTCAGTAAACAGATATTCACAAAAATTAAGTGCTATTTTTTAATAAAAGTGTGTACACAACTACCACAACAGCAATTCATTAACCATTAAATGACGTTAAATCTTCAATCCACAGAGTCAACTGAGCAAAACCCTTTTCTGAGTTATGCTGACCCTACAATAGAGCATAATTTTCCCAATACTCACTAACGAAGTGAAAAGGACATACACCAGTTTGAAGCAGGGGATGTTTTTCACCAAGGATACTAAAGATGGTACAAATGGAATTTTAGGACACTTAATTGAATAATAATGAATTTCCTCACATAGCAGACAGTAAGTTTGGCTATCACTGCAGTATTATTTTGAATTATTGTATTGATTGACTAGTTTACAGTGAGCTGCAGTCATATTTATTTGCATACAGCAGATCTTGTGACAGTGTTACAAAGCATTTTCCTGGTTGTGTGGAATTTCCCATGGATTTTGAAACAATGCAGGCATTTGCTGAGCAAAAGTCCTGACTCCAGCATTTTAGAAGGCTGGTTTTGGTGAAATGCCAGATCACTTCTGAGTTTTCAGCAGCAAGTAGGAAGGTGAGGTTAACATGGAGCATTTGACAGCAAAATCTAAAGTCAGCTCTTTAATTGAGACGATTTCTTCTTTTCAGTGACCACTTGATCATTGATATTAAATCTGTTAAACCCAGGGCTATTGTTTAGCTGGCTGCTGATTAATATTTTGGATGATTAAGTAATCAGCATTGTAAATTAATCACAAAGGGACAAATAATAAATTACATACTTAACCTACATTTTATCACAGCTAGGAGACCAAGCCTTTCCTCAGAGTTCCCATAACAGAAATGAAGTGACTATTAGCTATAAATCAATACCATTAGCCATTTAACACTTGACCTTTAAAGAGAGAGAGATTTTCCTTAAAGAAAATAAAGATATATTCTTGAGACTCTGGTAGACCAGCTAGTTTATTAATGGATGTATTTTCAAATGAGTGTTTTTTCAAATATAAGATTACTTTCATTAAATAATATTAGGCTTTTAACTGTCCTGATGTTTGTGCAAGTGCCCAGAAAAAAGAATGAAAACATATAATATGTAATATCTATGAAATACATATGTCAGTATGTGTATAGAATCAGAGAGAGTTAAAGAGCTATAATGGGCAATGTATATGAAAGTATATATTAATAATATGATAAATAAAGTCTCAGTTTATATATATAGACACAAACAGACACATATATATCTATGTATGTATGTATACAAGTACTAAATTCAAAATCGATCAAAAACAATCAAAAACAATTGCAGTGAGCTGAAGCAGCTCCAGGATTCCTTTGAGATGTACCAGGAATTAAAGAAAAATAAGCAGATAAGGGCTGTTATCTTTTGATTTGGGCTCAAAATCTGCTTGAGTTGCTGGTGTAACCACATCAGGCCTCTGGTAATCTAACCATGAATGTATGCTTAAATATGTACAGCAGCCTTTTGGGGATGTCATGTGGCCAGCAGTAAGCGTGCAGGATACCCATTTTTGTGGCAACAAGGGTAGATGGAATTTCTAGGCAGACTATATTCAGGTTTCCATTATACTCATGGTATGTATGCCACAGGACCTGAAAATTTAAGATATGGCAATGATTTTATTCACCTTATCTAATTGGGAGGAGACAATGAATTCAAGCAGTACAACAGTTCTAGTTATTTGACCTTTGAAAACAATCCTGAAAAAAAGACATGAGAGAGATTCTACTACAAGTTCAACCTCACTGAAATTCTCCAATATTTCACTTACGTACTTGAGATCACATTGTAATGAACCACGTTTATATTCTCCAAAATATTCTATAGACACTTCTACTTACATCTCTTAAAAATTAATTCGGTGTCTTTCTTGTTTTAAATGTAAAAAAATAAGCAAAATATGATGCCAAAGAAATGTTAGAAATACTTTTTAACTTTAGGAATTTTGTCCTCACATCAATATGATAATATTCCTATATTTCCAATGATTTATTTTATCCAGTAATTCAGATGGCTTAACAGATTTCAGATTTAAAATATCTGTGGTGATAATATCTTTCTGCAAGATCCAAATTAAAGGAAACTATTAGATGAACATGGATGCACATATGTCTGAAGAGGATCTCACTATGCACAGTTCTTTTCAACAGTTGTGCTTTACCACAGAGAAATTTTTTTGCTCATTAGACGACGATTAACCCCACTCAAGGACAGTTTTTACTGGAAAGAAAAGTGGCAGTTACTGGGATTTTAGATTTTTATCTGTGGCAATCCACATCCACTATTATTTGCCTAAGTATAAGACCTTTAAAATCATACAGAAATGTGGATAGCATCGGATGCCTTCTGTATTGAGCACACCTTCTCTTAGGGGAAGAAATATGCATAACTTTCCTTGACTGCTGTCATCATTAAACCATCCCTAACTTGATTTTAAAGAAGAAGCTGAAAGCCTCTTTGGTGATACAGCATAAACCTGAGACATAGAAGGTCATTTTCCTCAGCAATTTGATCTCTTCCTTAGTTCATCTCACTTCTTCCCTTTGGTTTTGGGACAAGAGAATGTGATGTCACCTATTAGTTCACCACCCCTTATGGCTTTGAATCTGCTTTTTGTAGCCAGTGTGGCAACTCATGGACAGTTTGATGTTAAACAGAAGCAACACATTTGTTCAGTAATACTGAAGCTAATTTAGATCATTTCTCTCTCTTGTCTTTTCCCCTTAATAGCCATTTCTTGAAGGATATTTGATAAAATTGTCTGCTTCAGAGAAAGCAGTCATGAAAGCTGGGAATAAAGCCTGGAAAAAAGAGTGAGCCATAGTAACTCGCATCTGATTGGAGACAGAAATGTCCACAAAAAGAGTCAAAATCTTCCACAAAATTTGAAAGACCCATTTCTTCTGGTTAAAAGGCCACACAGATATATTTTTCAGTATCATATAATGAAAAAGAACTTAAAGCAAAGATACTAAGAGACACAAAAATAAGGAAATACAATAAAAAATGGAAAAGTAAGAAAATAAAATTTGTCCTATCAAGTTCCAGGACCCGGGATGGTCTGGGACAATGGGTATTTATTTTTAGATTCTGTAATGTGCTCTGATGCTCGAGAAATATGACTCATTTACATGTGAATATATAGCTATATAGGGAAAAAAACACTTCATGGATGAATTCACAGGAAGCAATCTTCAGTGTGAAATCCTCCCTCTTCAATAAAAATCATTTTCAGTCATATAGAAGGGCCTGGCAAGGTGAAATGAGATGAGATGTGTGCACATACAGAGTGACTAGACTTTAAAGAATCCTGTCCAGGAGAACAAACTGGAACTACAGGTACTTACTGATGGCAATAAAACAAGGGGACAAACATCACCTAAAATAAATCCTAATAAAAGTAAAATTAGTTTGGACCAAATATGGACCTGATGCAATGATGGATAAGAAATTCAGAAGACATCAAGCAAGTAGCATTTGTCCCAAATTATACTAGCTATGATTTTTCCTCAGAAGGGCGAATCACCAGCTTGAAAAACTTGGTTTTATTTTGAATTACAGGGAAATTCTGTGAATCAGTTGTGTGCACAGTGGGTCAATAAGAATGCCTTTTTCTCTTTTCACTTTCTTACCATCGCTTTTTTCAGAGTATTTCCTAGCTGATATTCACATTTCCTGTTGTCTTTTGTTTAGTATTGAGGTCAAGTCACAGTTCTAATTGGCTATACTGGTGTATTCAATTCACTACATTTTCAAATAGGATCTTTGTTCATTTATTCCAATTCTGTCTGTCATACATGGGGAGAGGTCACTGTGGATTTCTGCAGATCTATTTCATTCTATCACTAAAATCTTTCTTTTGAAATTTCTTTCTGTTCTAGTGGTTTAAAAAAAAATTAAAAAAAAAAATTAAAAAGGTAGTATTTCAGCAATCCTTGTGCTCTGGTATCTGTCTTCCACCACTGCTACTCAGTGTCATATAACATCATATACTTCCCTGCACCTTGCTCTTCTTATACACCCAGAAATCTGTTTGTTTCCTAGACTGTAAAATGAATGGGGCACCAATATATTCTTGTTCAGTATATTGTGAAGCATCTATCAGAAATATGAGAGAAATACAGTTTCTGCTGTAGGACAGTCAGTACCAGGTATTTATTCTGTATACCATTGACTGAATAGGTAGCCACTGAAGTATAAGGATAAAAGGATGGAACTATGAATGTGCCTTAGCTTTTTTAGCTATTCAAAATCACGACCATGGTAGCCATTTCAATATTTTTTTGATCACTTTGGCACTGTTCACATTCCAAGGGCAGTTTCTACAAGTTTCCATGTTGTCTCTTCATATGCCTTCATGTTTAAAACCTGGACTGCAGCATAGACAGGACTGAATGAGCTGCACCTGCACTGAGCAGCATGCAGGAGAGGGCTAAGGAGTATTCACGATTTAATGTGGTAGAAACATGGCCATCCACTTCCAATGCTTTTCTCAGAAATCGTCTCAAATCCATTACAATCTCCTTACTTCCACTGCTGCTGCAATGTTTTCAAATCAAGTTTTTTAATATCCTGCATATTGGCATCTAGTTAAGATTTTTATTTTGGATTTTGTTTGAACATTTCCTTTTTTTTCCTTTTCTTCTCCATTGTCCTCCACCTACAAAGCCATCTGTTCTGTTGGCAGATACATGCAAATTCTGTAATTGTTGTCATTCTTAGCATAGTGCAAACCATCCACAATTCAAAGGACAAGGCATGCTTTATTTGTGAGTTGGTCAAATATGTGTTGTTGTCAAAACTGCTTAACAAAACATTAACAGGAGCAATATTTGATTTTCTGACTATTTAGAATATGCGTCTGTGTTACCAGGATTAGAAGAGTGGATTTTTTTGAAAGTGCTAAGTATTGTGTTCCTTTCTCATATATTTCTCTACTGTTTATGATGTGAGTTTAGTTGCTTTTGTCTTTAGCAACCTTAGGGTTAGATTTTTTCTTTTTCTGGAGGAGGTATTGAAAACGGTTAAAACAGACTGTTTGCTTATAAGACTGACCTCTTCTATATATGCATAAGCAGAAGCAATGCAAACTTTATCCTGTTATTAATATCCATGTCTCAGCTTGGGTTGGGAAAGAGAAAAATGAAGCTTTTGAATAAAAAAAAAAAAGAAAGAAAATCACACAAGTTACCCAGAAAGAAAGTCAGGAAAATTACAGAGTGACAAGACTGAATTATTTCTCTTCATATTTCTACTTTCATAGAAATCTAAAACCTGGAGGTGGTAGCAAAATAGAGGTTCACACAGTGTAGAGTTCTGACAATAGATCATTAGACTTTGAGGATTCCCTTCTTAACAGCATCCTCTTTTGATACAGAGATGTCTCCCACATTTTCTGTACCTTTTTCTTCATTTTTTAAAAATGAAGGAAGTCCTATTAAGTTGCAGATCCACCTACAATGAAAATTTTAGTTCATTTGGTTGAGAAAGTCATCAAGAGTCTTGATACTTCTGAAAACTTCTCACAATAATTCACTGCAACTTATATCTGAGAAAACTAAAATGAGCATATCTTTCCTTCTGGAATACAGACAAAAATGACATAATATGCATTTTATTTGGCAAATCTCAGTCACAGGGTGGAGCTTTCTAAGGTATAAACAGCAGTGTACTGTACATATTTCCGATAAATCCTTTCTCCTATATATCTTTATTTTAAACTTTGTAACATTTAAATGAGTGAAATTAAAATAAAGTCAAAACAAAGATGTGAACAAGATCTATCATTTTTATCACTGAAATTAGTACGTACAATCTCTTAGGAAGTACTTTGTAATTTAGACATTGAATGGTGTTATGACATTGCTGCTAAATTGAGAGAGGCTGTTAGGACATGTTATCCTGGGGCAAACAACTTTTAAGTTCTTATGAAGTGTTGCAAATTTTTAATTCCTCAGTGATTTAAATTCTATCCAGTGTCAATCCTCAGTTTTACTGTTGTACTTAACCATATTAAATACGAAAGGAGATAGTAAAGAATACATGGTAGAGGGACCTCTCCAGAAGCTGCACTCTTTTCTTTCAAGTTTCTTGCTGTTCACATCTCTCAGTAACCCTGAGACAATGCAACATGTTGCAATAGTTACAGGACAGCAAGACCCCAGCAACTATTCAAAGACAGCTTAATCATAATTCTTCTTTCTCTCCTTTTCTAACAGTAACAGAATTTGAAAATGTATGAACACCTTTGAGCAAGGATACTGAAGTCATCAAATAAGAATAGGCATCTTTGGTGGTGGAATATAATAAAAGAGGAAAAGACAGACAGTAAATCACGGTCTTTAGGAATCTATTCAGCTAGGCTTTCAGAGAATGGCATTGTAAATGAACTCAGCTGTTGCTCTGAACATCAATCTCTGTGAAAGCCTTGTACACGAACACTAACATCCACCTGGTGACACCCTGCTGGTTAAACAAACAGAGCATGTGGAAAAAAAAGCACAAAAATCTAGCAGTGCTTGTTTAACTTCCATTTCTTTCTCTGATTGACAAGAAGCCTCTGTACAGCCTACTGGGCTTTATGCAGACAGATTACAGCCATTGTCCCCAAATCCAGGTCAGCGTGTGCCAATTTACCTGAGTACCTCATGTGTGGAGAAAAGCATTTGTTGAAAGTTTCTGGGTTAGGAACATAAAATTCCTATTAAATTTTTGTTTTTTGCAAAGATTATTATGGAATATTTTCATGAATTTTGCTTGAGTACACACAGCTCACTGTGTGAAGCTGCCGGGAGTTGTTTCCTCTGTGTATACGTCTACAAATAAGTGTCAGACAGCTTATAATATCTCCTCCACTACAAAGGCGAAGTTGAAGATAAAAATAAGCTGATTAGGTCAGGAGAGATCAATCCCTCTGTTCTTGTCACTGCCTCATGATATACAGTCCACATTACAATCAGAGTGGCCAGAGGAAAAATGGTTTCTGATATGAATAAATTGCACATCGGTCACCTGGGAACTGGTGATAAGTGGACCTGCAGCATTTCAGAGATCAGCAGTGATTCTGACTGAGGCTGAGTAAATCTGTATGGTAATAAAGTTGCTATGAACTTGAGGGAACACAAAAACTTTTGTTTTTATTTTTTAACAGATTTTCAGTTAGCCATAAATTAAAAGAAGAAACACAGTCAAATAGATGAGCTCTTATCTTAAGCTTTTCAGAGGTATATTTCTTAAATTCTCCTCAGATCTGCATATTGAGAAATTCTGGAAGACTAAGCTTTCCTGCTATAAAGTTCTGAAAATTTCAGAAACAAAAATATTTTCCTTATAAGAAAGGTTACAAAACCTTTTTTTTTTTTTTCATAATATTACCTACCAAAATATATTCAAACTGTAATTATGAGATAACTAGCTGGATTCCCATAAATCTTTGAAGCCAACAAACAAAGCAAACAATAAACCACTTTACACTGTTGGTTTGAAAGAGAATCAGATGCATGCACCACTGCTTTTGTCTTTTACAGCATTAGGAGACGGTGTTGCTAGCTCACTAATGACAGAAATAAACAAAGGAAATTACTTAACGCTCCATATTAGTAGATAAACAAACCAACACTATTATATCAAAAAACTGTAAAATTTTAAATGTAATGGGTCATTAAAAGCAATTTATCTATGTATTTTGTCAAGCATAATTTAATTTTCATTACTTACACTCACAATGCAAAGAGTCATAAAGCTTATTTAAAAAAAAAAGAAAAAAGCTTAGTGGAATATATCAAAATGATTCCTGTCTTAAAAATTTCTTTGCAAAGAGGATATTTTTTATGTGTTCAAATTTCAAAATGCATAGATTAGACAAATATAAAATTATTATCATTCTACTGCACATGCTTTTTAGAATGTTCTTCTCTTATCCTTAAAATGAACTAATAATTTATATGTATTAATCACAAAAGCAGGTCAAATTAATGTATTAATAAGCTATGTAATTGTGATTGTGCTATCAAAGTGCATTAGGAGAAACATTACTGTCATGGAAGAGGTATTAAGATAACCAGTGCTCTTTCTTATATAAAATTATTGTTTGATTCATTACTAACTGTAAGGTAAAGACTTTAACTGCCAATGATACAGAATGGAATGGGAAGAATTTGAATTACATTTGCTAGTAATGAGCCTAAAATCCATCTAAAAAGAGAACCAAGAGACCTCTAGCCACAATTCACAGCCTTCTCGGATGAATATACAAACATGACAAACCCAAAGATGAGGGAGAGTTTTCTCATCATTCACTCAGATGGAAAATGTCAGTCTGTCTGAAGGGCTACGATTGCACTGTCGTTGGAAGAGACTATGCAGGCAATAATACAGCATGTGGGCTTTCAGTTCTGTGGGGCTTAGTGGGAGACTGGTTTATGTCAAGAACAGAACCTAGTGGCTTTAATTACTTGCCAGGTGTTCACAGCACTGCTCCGTACTGTTGTGCAGTTCCATTAAAGGAAAGCTTTAAAGCATCTGCAGAGCCATGAAAAGAAAAGTGCACAGCACCTGCCCACACTTGTTCTTTTCAGGTTGACAGAAAACCTACACTGAACTCATGAAAAGCTATAAAAGGAATGTTTATATGGATTTCACGTCACTTCAGAAATCTGTAATGGTATCAGGGCACAAAACTTATTCTGTGCTCTTTTATGTGTAAGCCATTGTTTTGTGTCTTGGTGCCAAAACCAAAACAATAAGGTATGTGCTATTCAGGTTTCCAGTTTGGTGGCAGAAAACTGTCAAACCAGGGAATTGAGAATCTACAAGGAAAGCTACAGTGATCTCATGCAGTCTGTTCAGTCTTGATGCATCAAATAACTCATTGAATTATTGGAGACAGCTAATAATTAATAATATGTTTTGGAACTTAAACAGGAGTACATAACATAAACAACAATAACAGTACTAGTCACAGAGAAATGACAAAACAATTAGAAAGACAGCAGCTGTTTGTAACTTAGTCATTCCAAACTGGCAGCACACTTGCAAATCTGAACACTTAATTTCATGGTTTGAAAAAATTAAGGTTTTCCCAAATAAGTTGGAGACAAAAGTCTCCAACCACAAAATTACAGATTTGTAAGGGAAATTTTTGACAGCCAAGATAGGAGAAATTAAAAGAGGTAGAAGAGTGTTAGGTGTACTGGATACTTTTGAGAAGAATCCTAAACCACACAACTCTTCTAGAGAACTGGGAATCTGAACAAAGATCTGAGCTGAATCAAAATGGAAGCATCATCATGACCTATATAGGAAACAAATACATTCTTCTTCGCTTCTACTGTGCATTCCAAATACTTTGGTGATGTAAATTGGGTTATTTTCTCCCTGTACATATGGTACTGAGAAGAGAATTTGATCAGATATAGCTTTGGATTTGAAAAGTTTAAAACATAAAAGCAGTGTTTAATGCCCCATAGGTTAAATGAACTTGAATATTTTCTGGTTTATGAGTTGGGAAAATTTCAGGCATATTTCAAAACTGGTTAATATTATTCAGAAACTAGCAAAAATCATGTAAATTCTAGAATAATATCAAATATCTATGTCATCCCTAATAAATGTACAGTTTGGATTTCCCCCTAAAGTAAAAGGACCTTCAGTACAGAGGTTAAACTGGTTCCAGATCACAGGCAGCCACACTGTGCCACCAATTAACAGAATTCTGTGCCAAAAGCCAACCACACGACATAAATAACTGCCTGTCCCACAGTGACCAGAGATTTTCTTTCTATCTGCCTCCTCTGCTCTACAGCTGCCAACTACATTTTCCTCTCAACTTGTCTAATAAACTGGCATAAGTGTTCTTGCTCTACACATATCCTGAAGCTTGTTACTCTTATTCCAGACTTCGAGAAGGACTTGGATTCTTCAAAACTCCCCTGTGTTCTTTTCCAATTAGATGCAGATGTTCTAGTAAGAGTTGTTACTTCTTTGCAAGCTTTGCCAGAACCAGTTGCATAATCTGATATGTCAGTTACTCCAAGGGACTAGAAAAGAAGAATCAATGACAGAAAAGGCACACTGCCAGGCAGAGCAGATCTCCATCACGTATGAGAGTGTAGAGGGAAATTTAATGGATGAAGGTTGCTCGGAAGGGAAAGTGGAATAAATAATTAACATTTGCAAATATTTTTGTCTCTATCACAAAATTTATCATATATTACAGATTTAACAGCTGACTTGAATCTTGTTTATAATAGATTGGAAAACAGTATATAGTGACCAATAAAGGAAATAAAATATTTGATTAAAGCATGAGAATTCCTGCTTCTACAAAGGACTTCCTTTGTCAGGCTAATCAAATGTTCTGTTTTTAAAACCAAAGCCTTTTAGGGAAGGTTCCATACCATATATTTGTTGTTTCTGGGTTTCACATATTCTGTGTTCATGCAAATTACATTGTGGGGATGTGTCTTTTGAACATATCTGGGACTAATACAGATTATTACTAATACTCAAAGACAGCAAAATTCAGAACCCTCATACATGAGATAGGGTGTCAAAATACTCTGCCCCTTAATTCATTTGAATAAAGAGAGTAATGTAGAGGGACATTATTTCTGCAAAGTGGTTATATACTGTCGAAAATAAATAATCCTGTCTGCTGAATGTTGAATAATCAAACAGAAAAAAGACATCATCCAGTCTGAAAATTAAGGATAAACCAATACAGCCAATTGTAAGGGAGCATAATCTCTGCGGTGCACTCTGACAGGAAACTGTCTCAGTTTTACAGATCACCATACAATTCTGTAAGAAATGTGTATGTAGAAGTCATATTCAGGGCTGCCCAGACAATCTTATTGTGAGGCATGTCAGATTTTGACTTCTGGACATTTCAATTTTCATTACTGACCTCCCAGATTTTGCAAGGTCTAAAGGATTTTTTTTTTTTTAGGACTTGCTTGTTTCTTTTGCTTTGTTTTTCTTGAGGAATTTAACTCACACTAAAAAAAAAAAAAGGGGGAGCCTGTTTTATAGGCTGGTATGTGGTGCTGAACGTTACATTACATTACATTACAGACATGTGCTAGCAGCAATTGTTCCCATGTTGACCTCCTTTAGCATATAGTACTCTCTTTCCTCTCCTGAATGAAAATATTAGATCTGTGCGTCAGCTTTTAGACAGAAAGGTGAAAAAACACACTTTTTTAATGCAAGATTATCCAATCCCAGATACAAGAGCCAATGAATAATTCTTTAAATGTCTACTTGGTGTTCACATAACATTCCAAGGAAATATGTTAGCCACTACCCAGCTGTGTGAGTAACTGCTCTTGAAATATGAACACCTGTCCTTCAAATAGGAGATGATCCTTTCTGTAAATAGATCTTTTATCTGCAGACCTTCACAAATCCAAAGCTAGAGATAAATTAAACTGAATCAAGTGCCAGTAAGAAAAAAAATCTAAACTCAAGAGTAGCTAAGGGTTAATCCTGTTACATGCCATGCTAGTGTTCTGTATTTCTTAATATGACTGTTAGAAAATATAAAAATATATTGTTGCAATTATGTGACCTCTAACCTCTAAAAAATATTCTGGGGTAGACCTTTGCCCAATGATTGCATACAAGCCAGGAAAGGAGAAATCAATGGCTGTGCTCAGTAAATAATGATCTATAATCTGACTGCAAATGATGACTCCTGTTTATGTGTTTATTAATATACAATATTCCCCAAGCTCCAGCTCTTGTCCACAGAAGCTCAAGGATCACTCTACACGTCAGCTATGTGCTTTGCAGCCCTCCTTCAAAGAGTCCACTATCTGTGTAGGCATGGACAGCATTTTTCTCTCTCCATCAGAGACTCCCTAAAAGCGCTCAGGGTTTGAAAAGAAGCCAGAAGAAAGAAGGAGTATGTGGCAGTCAGAGAAATGGATAAAAAGATAGAGAAAAACACAAATCAACTGGAATAAAATAATTAATGAATAAATTTTGCTTTCTTCTTAAATACCTCTTCTAAATCCAGAGAAGTGATAACTATATTGGTTTTTCTACAAATAGCCAGAAGGAGCTATATTTGTAAGTAAATAGGCTGGGGGTGGCACAGGTGACCCAGAGAGAACAAAGGGATATTTCATACTGTATATCATGCTTAGCAGGAGCAGCTTAGAGAAAAGAGAGGGAATGAGGCACATTCGTGGCTGTGGTGCTTGTCTTCCCAAGAAACTCTCACTCCTGCTGAGGCCCTGCTCTCTGGGAAGTGAATGGACATCTGCCTGCCAGTGGGAAGTAGTGAATGAATTCCTCTTACTTGCTAACACACATAGTTTCTGCCTTCCTTCTATAGGATGATCTACATGAGTCTCCTGGACTTCCTTCTATTTTCTCCTTATCCCAAGGGAGAGTGGATTGATCAAGACATAGGGTGGATGTCTGGCAGCTGACCAAGGTCAAAGCATTACAGACTTTAAGCAAATATTTTTTTCCCTCTGCAGTTGCAACCTTCCCTAGCACAGCGAGCAAGCAGAAGTCCTTGAAAGGTTTCATAAACCAGTAGGAAATATTTCGGACACTAAATCTTATTGCTAAAGGATCAAAGATGCAATGAACATAACTAAATCCTGTGTCATTAGTGGCATTCAGAAAACTAGTGCAGGATCAGGGGGTTTCCTCTACATAGTGCCAACACACTGAGTGTGTGGTGGAGACAATACACTGAACTCGGCAAAACGTATTCTGTGAGATACTCTGCTGTATTTCCAGCCCCACTAATACTGCTGAATAAAGCCTGCTGCAAGTCTCAAAAGGAGATTCGCAATGCTTGAAACCTCTGGATGGTACAAGTAGGAAGGCTATTACATCTTCTGACACAGGCTGAATTAGTACAGACTTTTCCAGCAGGGTTAGCAGCATAATAAGGAATACTTAGATTTAAGATATTTTTGTAAATATTTTTCTTTTAACTCATATAAGTGACATTGTTCAGGATAGTATTCACAGAAATTACTCATTTCCAGACATAAAAAAACCCCCAAAAATTAATTCTAAGATGAAATTACAAACCACTACATAATCATTTCAACCTGTTTATTCAATTCAAAATGGAAAACTCAGAAACTGGACCTACTGCAGTGCTTTTGGCAACACATCCCATTTATCATGATGTCCAAATAACTATTAAAACCTGAAAGTTATCAAATGGTTTTTCATCAATGATTCTACAAAGATTTTTTTCTCTGGATCATGTAGGCATTTCCCTGGCCCATTTAAACCATGTAGACATGGACAGAGAAATATGTAATGCATTACATATGGATTTCCTACATTCTCTTTAAAAGATCCAGAAAATGTAGTACTGGTGATATTCATATATAAAATAAAATTTCCCCCCCATTTTGTAAATTTTTATCTTGTTTCTAGCACTGTATAAGTCTTATATCACTTATGCATGTCAGAAAAATGCATTGCTGAAAACTTAGGAGCTAGAAACAAATACACCATAGCTTGTCCTACAACCCTCATGTGCTCTCTAACAATAAAATCTGCCACTGACAGTAGATAAAATACTACGTTAGCTGGCTTTTATACTTGTGGTAAATATATTTGATTACAGCTCTAACACTGCAGCAAGATAAATGATAATGAGTCTGCCATTATGTTAACCCCCCCCACAAATCAAAACTGTTCCTTTGTCTGTCACTTTTCTTCAAATATAAATAAACACAACTCAGATCATTACCAGAATCCCCATCAACTTGAGTAAAAAAATCATGCTTGAAAAGGCATGCTGTGATCAGAACCGCAGAACTTATATTTTTTAAATAAAGTCTAGCTGTAGGAATTCAATTCTAGGTGGTTTCACCACCTAATTTTCAATAAATTTTTGAATTCCTATAAACTTTTTAGCACTCAGTTTATATTTGTGGATTAAACAGATTCCACTCTCCAGCCAGTGAAGCTGTGTCATTTTTATCATTAAATCAGTAAGTTAAATCAGCTCGTCACCTCTCTGTCCTGGCTAGAAAATTTCTAGGCAAGTTTTGGGCACATCTTGGTTCTCTATATAAATAATCAGCAACTCCTACTAGGCATATCCAGAAAGGCTGATTTTAAAGGTATGAGCTTAGTAGCATGGCATAGGCAAATACTTCTATTTGGTCAAAAGACCAAAGAGTGGGCTCTGACACAGTTAATTCTGCTAACCCACATGCATATATCCTAGGTTTCTTTCTTCTTCTATTTCTTGACACCAAACAGCTTCTATTAAATAGGAGCAAAACCTCCTTCAAACGTAATGCACAGAAACATTCTTTGCAAAACTCGAGGTAATCAGGTGGGGGTTGGTCTCTTCTCCCAGGCAACCAGTGACAGGACAAGAGGACACAGCCTCAAGCTGCACCAGGGCAGGTTTAGGTTGGACAATATGAGGAATTTCTTCACAGAAGGGCAATTGGGCTTTGGGACGGGCTGCCCAGGGAGGTGGTGGAGTCACTGTCCCTGGAGGTATTTAAGGAAAGACTGGATGTGGCACTCAGTGCCATGGTCGGGTTCACAGGGTGGTGTTTGATCACAGGTTGGACTTGATGATCTTAGAGGTCTTTTCCAACCTAACTGATTCTGTGATTCTGTGAGAATCAGGAGTTAAGATCGTGTTCTCTAGAAGCTGGTAAATGTTGAAGAAGTGTCTGTGGATATTCAAACCATCAGAAGTAAATTCTGGAAATATGTTTTATACCCAAATCCTCTCAAATATGTCATATTTTATATTTGAGGATGATGTAATGAACAGGTAGGTACTACAGTCAGAAGGGTAGCTATCTAGAGATGGCACAGAGTGGAACTTATTAAGCAGGTTAAGTTATGTATGAGATGACTCGTTCCACTGGAGAGACAAAGTTACTTATCTCTTGGCCATTTATAAACCACCTTTTAAATCAGGAGTGAGTAATGTATATATCCTTTGCATATCTACAAACATAAATCAGGAAACTATTCGCTACACAGAAAAGAATGCAGGAAGAAACCCCCACATGCCATAAGCTGAATTACTCCATTCCCATCTGTTTATTGCTTGTCTCAGAATTTAACTATCTGTGATCTACTAGAGTTTGCTTCCAGTTGTCAGAAGACAGAACTGTGGAGCTAAGTTCTTCCACACAAAATAGCCAAGTGTAGGTAAAATAGACATGCTATTTACAGAAAAAATATATTAGTTTGAGTGTTTCAAATACCCAAAAAGGGGTCCAAAATACAGACAATACAACAGAAACACACCTAGCTACAAACAAAGTTTCAGGTGTTTTTCTTCCTTTTTCTTGAGCATATTGCTGAAGATCATTATGCAGACCACGGGGGCTGTTGAAATTCTGTTGAATTTAATAGAGACTACCTGGAAGAGGAAAAGCTGAGTAGAAGCCTTGGTGCTCTGGAGACAGCTGTTGCTCAAGTCTGAGTCAGACTGTCACTACCAGTGATGAACAGGGGAAAAATATGGGAAGAGTGAGAACAGGAAACAATGTGAAACACCTACACCTCCTTGCAATAGACAAGAGCCTACCCCATCTCTTGTCTCTATGAATAAATGGAAACTCCTGTTCCAAGACATGGAGATGCCCAGCCAATATAAAGAAGTAACAAATTACTAACTATACCCTTATGACAGAATATTGACTCTGATGTCACTTCTCTTACCAGTGGGGAATTAATTTGGTGTGTATTAGTGTAGTGTTCAGCAGGAATTAGAGCATAACAAGAAAGAGACAGAAAAGAAGAAACGTTCTGTCAACATTAACTTATGCAGCTGTCAGTCAGGAGTCTAGGTCTGACTAAACTTAAAGAAAATCTTTGCCCAAAATAACACAGCTGTTGCATACATGGAAAGCAGTTAGAATATAGAGCTAAAAACCACCAACCAACAAATCAAAATGTGTAGAATAAAGTGTGAAAATTTTAGCTTCTTAAACAGTTTGATGAAAAATCAAAAGAACACAAAAGCTCAGAACTCATGGATTCAGAACCAATGGATTTTCTTCTTAAGCAATTTTTTTTGTTTTAGAAAGGTTTGCTTCTAATTTATATCAGTGTAACTGAATCTGGGTTCAAAAGCTTTTAACTGGACATCCTTCATGATCACCATTTCTGAAGCTCAGTTTATAATAGAAAATCAGATTTTTTTTTCTTCCTCTTTCATTTCTTCCAAGTACACTAAATGATTTTCCATAACTGTTAATCCTCCTGTGAAATATATGAAATAATATTGGTGTGAAAAAACAACAACAACAACAACAAAAACCAATCAAACAAAACAAAAAAAAACCAGAAAGGGGGAAAATTTTCTGTGTTATTTTTATTTGTCTTGAACAGTAAATTAAATAAATAATGTACCTAAACTCTGATATCTAGGCATACAGAAGAAAATTACTCTGCATGTATATAAAAAATTGTGAAATTACACAGTTTTCAAGCCATAGCCAGTAAGTATATGACTAGCTGAATTATCTTTCCACTCTACAAATGTTTAATAGAATGAATGGTCTCTCAGAAGGAAGGGGTGGGGGGAAGGGGGAAAGGTTAAAATCCAGATGTAAGTCTTTAGCTTTACATTCATCACTCCAAATTGTAGTGTTCCCAAAATGAATTCTCTTTCAGGAGTACATTAAGTAACTCATCATCACACGCATATTTTTTAAAATAATTGAACACACATACAAATTCACCATTTATACATCTGGCCAGCAACAGAAATAATTTAAAATAAAATACATTGGCTCCTATTTTTATAATTTTTCTTAATTTACAAAACTTCACTAAGGTTCACAATCTAGAGAGCAGAGGAAAACTCTAATAAGAAATTCAGGTAATTTACATATATATTTTCAGTGATTCTTTTATAGTCTATGAAGGTAGTTATCAGTGAACTGCTAAAGATAATTTCCCCATAATTTTCTTCCTCCTACATCATGCATTATAATTGCTTTCATCCTCCATACCATGCATGCTGGTGTCTTTCTGCTCCTCCTCCTTCCTGGATGGAGAGTGAGAGAAAAGAATAAATTAAATCAAGTGCAAAAGTAGTTTTCATTTTGGTGGTTAAGGATTTTTATTGAAACAAGAAAGAAAAGGAAAATAAAATTAAGTGTGAACTCAAAGTACTTGGATTCATTTAGTCTCCTCAACTTGAGCTCAAATTCTAATTCCAAGCTATAATTCAGTCTCACACTTACCCACTTACCCTGCATCTCTATGGTAAACATTGGTTGCTTTGGTGGTGTTTAGGAGGGAATAAAGTTGTGTTTGGCTTCTATACTTCGGTTTCACATATCTCATGATAAGAAGATATAAGAATATGTATAGAATCAAATCCTGCTCTTTAATATGATTGCCCCAGCTCCTCCTCTTGTCCCTCTCTGATGTTGTCACACTCAGTTTTCAAGCTCCCCAGGAAGCCCAGGTTCTATATTGTATTTATTCTCAGTTGCAGAGATCCCACATTGATCATGTTGCCTGGGAACCTTTATACCTGCAATGCAAGAACAGAATTCGCATTACTGTAAAGGAAGGGACCTGAAAAGATACCCAATCCACATTTTAGCCACATTCTTCACAGATTTTTTTGCCTCTTTTATCTGATTGCTTATATAATTTATTTGTCACAGTGTCTACAGTCAAGGTATTGTATGGATCACAAATGTTTAATATATTTATTTAACAGGTAAGCACATGCCAGGTATTTTTCCTGCTCCATAATTAACTTCTGGGCTCACCGCAAACCACTTCTGAAAGCAGCTCCTTCTGTTTGTAGAGGCAGTCTTTGATGGAGAAAATGAAGTAGCCTTTCTTCAGAATAAAGAAAATCTTAAAGAAATGGTTCTCAACATTTCCCACATATTCATCATTGGTCATCCAAGAAATACAGTCACAAGCAGAAGTTTTAGACAGTGAATAGTGTATTTCATTGCAATACTGCTGGAGCTGGCATGAAGCACAGCAAGTTATAGAACTATAGAACCACAGCGTCAAACAAGCCAGTGAAGCTACAGGTGTTTATGAAGTGATTCACAAGGGGTTTCACCTTTGTCAAATGCTATCACTAAAATTAATTTGATAAAGATCAAATCACTGTTAGCTTTTATGCATGTATTACAAAAGGTAGTATAAAAGAAAAAATGAGAAGGGGAAAGCTGCTTATCTTACAGACAAATAAGTAACCAACTAACCTTTAAATCGTGAATTATAAATAGTGGGTAAAAGAGGTGGGAAGAGTTTCAACAAGCTGCAGGTACAGAAAAGGTCATAGCATTCAAAAAGGGTTTGTTCCCTACAATCAGAGGCATTTTGCACCTCTTTGATGATGAGGACCAGGCTCTGTTAAGAAAAAAACATGAAATTGTGAAGTACTAATGCAGATAATTTCATTATTTGTTAAACTGCATGTCAACTGTACCAACACTTTTAATACTATTCTACTGTTCTACTTAGGATGCAGCCAGCAAAACAACGGCTATTTCCAGTCTCTTTATGGGATTTCACAGTGGTTTCTGATCAAGAAAATGGGGCCTGTTGTTATTCTTACCAATTTACAGCAGTCACTACCCTAAGAAGAGATTAAATAAGGAGATAATGATCTGGGAGTTCAAGTTTGCTAGCATCATTGTCACTAGTCATGCTGTGATAAATGCTGAACTTGCTTCGTTCTGGATTTCCTGGTTAGATTAGTTTCTCTCTGTTTCCTGAAAAAAAGCTTTCCAGGAAAGTAAGCAATGAAGTTGGTAACGGTTAAAAGAAGAAATAAAACCGTCTTGTGTATCAATTTAGTTTATGTGATAAATTAAATTCAGTTTATATGATTTATCCAGCTGAATAGATGCAAGAAAATTTTGAGAAACTGAATAAAAATCCTCATGTAATTATATATGATCTTACAAGGGGAACTCATCCTGTCAACCCTGAGGACCTGTTGAGATCTCTGTAGGACTTTGGCTGTACATACAAGCCTGAAAATATTGCTTGCCTGTCTTTTGGTGGGATGGTGCAGAGGATCCTCAGTGTAAAAATATTGACAAATTCTCTCATTAACAAAAATTTCAATAAGCATAATATGTACTCTCGCTGTGCTTGCATATAGATACACTTCCACAATGATTTTAGGGACACAGAAAGATAAAAGCATCTTTATTCAACCTTGCCTAGATGGGAGAGTCCTTGTGCTGTTCCAAATCTGCTGGTATGTATTCTGGACACTACTGCAAGGTGCTGGTAAGCACTCTTTTATATGTCCAACACATTTCTCTTTGTTCTGATTACATTGCCAAGATGTACAATTTGACCATTGAGAAAACAAATACCTGTTCCAGCCCTCTTCCCGCTAAAAGAGATGTTGAGGCCTAAAAGTATACTGAAATAATAAAATTCTGCTGCCTTACAAGTTTGTTTTCTGAATCACCATGTCACACAGTTGTAGTGTGCTTATAAGATTTTTTTGCATATTGATGCTGTTCTGGAGACTTCTCCCTAGCAGAAACCTGTGCCATCCCATGCTGCAATCTTACTGGTTTAGCCTTTTCCCCTCCCTGGCTCCTCCCCTCTGGTTTACCCTGGTTAGCTTTTCCGAGTAACCACGCCTCTCTTCCCTCTCCTGATAACCCTCTGCGGAAGCCTCCCTCGGGTTCACCATCTCGGCTTTCCAGCACTCCGCGTCCTCCCCACCCCTCTCCACCTTCCTCTGACCCTCGACTGTGGACCTCAATAAATCCCTGGAAACCTCAGATGGTGATCCTGCATTTCTTCCATCGCCACGCCTCCACAGCAGCTCCTGTCCCCCGCAGCTCCACTGCCTGCTACAGCCACGTGTCTGCCTGGTGCGTTCTGGCCCCGGGCAGCCCCTCATCACTGCGGCGTGGGGTGGCTGTTCCTGAATCGTGATACCGCGCTGCCACAACACAAAGGACAAAAAGAATTGAAGCAGTCTCTGGAAGACAAAACCAGAATGACTGAAATGAAGAAAGCATTGCCCTATAAGCAAATGTAGATATGTACAATATAACTGCTGGTACTATCCTAATGTGTAACTGCCAGCCCAAGACATATTGCAGTGATTGTTTCAAGGGATTAAGTCAGTCAACTATGCTGTCTTCTTGGCCTTTCTAGAATGAAATTACAGGATTCACTATGAAATACAAGAGCCTTACAGAATTGTCAAATCTTTGTCATGGACACAAATGTAACTTCATTCTTCCCTCCATGGTGCCTGTGCCAGCAAACACACTACCCAAAGCCACTTTGTATAATCATTTAAAATACAAAGAAAGGATGAGGAGTAGGCTAATCCTTCTTCCAAGTAATGACATGCTGGGCGAAAATCTTGAATATAAATTCAGTGACATTGATGCCTTAAGATTTTTGCTTTTTATATATCTGTAGATTTATAGATTTTAATATATAGCTGTATAGTTTCTAACACTGTCGCTTTAGCATAGTAGCTGCACTTTCTCACATATTATGCTACCTTCTTGGAATACCATTCGGTCTTTCAGTCTAGCAAGGACACTGTTTTGCACCACAGATCATAGACATAATAAAATGGAAGGCTAAAAGATTAGGAGGGTGGCTCCAATGGGGCAGAACCCAGGGGCAAATTACCTAACCAGCTGCTATTCTAATTGCACAGTATTTGTTAGATACACTAATTTGTTTAACTTATAAAAATTGTAGAAATCTGATGTTAGATGTGCCCATAACCAGGGGGACACCTTCAAGCTCTCATTAAAAACTCGTTTTTTATCTTACTAACTTAACACTGTTGCAAGTTTTTTTCAAATTTTGGTTTTTTGTGGGTTTTTTTTTTTATTTCAGGCAAAAACATCATTATCACAGAGATGGAGGGCAGAAATAAAGATCATAGTCTGCATTGGGAATAATATAATTATTGTGTTAAAATTAATGAAGGAAAAAGAATAATGGTATGTAACACAAAGACATAAGAGAAGCATATGTGAGTACAAAGATCACAGGAAATGACTACAAGGGTGCAGCAAAAAATGGGCAGTTTATCTATGCTAAAATACATATATGTTAAATTATCACATATATAAACTCAGGAAAACTTCATCACCATTGGTACACATTACAGCCTGTACTCATTACTTCTGTTTTAGAAAGGATTCCCATTTTATTTAAGAAGTGTGGCATGCTAACATGTCTCTGAAAGGACAGGGAAGTCAGCACAGTCCTGAATCACTTTTAGATTTTATTGCTCAGCCTGTTATAAATTATTAAGTTTCAGAACAATTTCTTTATTCTGTGGAAAGCTGTAATACCTTTTCCTGATGGGGACATTGTCCCTGCATAAAATTCTGGTATTTCACAAGTTTGGGCTCCAAATACACAGAAAGATCTTTTTAAGACACTTTAGACATTTTAAAGTGTTATTAGTATAATATATACCTCTTTCAGTTTCTTGCAATAAATAAAGCACCTGGTTTCACTGGTGGGGGATAAGGACATGGTTTCCATTTTTTTTTTTAAATTTAAACTTCTTTAAAATGGATTTATAAAATAGTTCACTTTTCTTTCCTGTAACACACATGGAACATTCAGATTGCTTGTGGTGTGGGATAGTATTATAACTGTATTAGTGCCCTACTGGGACAGCCTATATAATCCTCTCAAGGTTTTGCCATTTATTAGTGCAGTGAGCTCAAATTCGTACTTAAAAAGTTCTTGTTCCCGAACAATGTTTTTCCTATACTTCATTTATATAATAGAAAAATTTACTGATGACACAGACAACTGTAAATTCCATCACAGTAAAAGCAAGAATGTATTCATACAGTCAGCTAAAGGGCAAAGCTCCGTTTCACTCCTTGACCAGGTTCTTAGACTGAGCAGATTATATAACTCATAAGGAAATACACAGAGATGTCAGAAGAGTCACGGGATAGAGATATTCAGGAAAAAACATTTGTCAGAAAAATGACTTTTTAAATACTGTCCAGTGAAACTGAAACCCCCAATTTTTTTTAAAAGTAGTTTTCACATTAAAAAAAAAAAAGAGAAAGAAAGAAAAAAAAAAGAAAAGAAAGAAAATGATTATGCAGTTATACAGTTTGAAAAACTGAACAGAGAATTAAAAGACATACAGCAGAACAATATTCTGTGTGGCTGGCTTAATCATTATGACTGGGAAGAAACTGTTTGGTTTGTATAACAAGTTTTCATAGATGCTTACTGTCGCCACTTTCTCTGTCATGTGCAGAGAAAAATTACCAAGCTGTTATTGGCAGTCCATACTTTAGAACTGTATTCAACACCTGGTCTTCACAGAATTTATGATTTTTACTAGTGCAGGTAATTTAGATTGGAAAAATGCTTAGCAAAAAGAGATGTGATGGGAAATCTTATTCTTGTGCTGAGCAATTAACACCTCACCAAATTTTATGCAATCATTTTATAGTGTATGATGCTGGAACCTTCCAGCCCAAGCCATTCTATGATTATTTATGCACCTGAGAGTCAAAGAATACATGCCAAAGCTGGGAAAAAGCAGTGGAGTGAAATAGTTACTGTTGTGAGCCAGTATAACACATTTTGTCAGAAAATAATAACATATTCAAATACAACATGAAAGTTAGCATTGCCTGATGCTCTTGGGCCTTTGGTTTGCATAAAGAAAGGACAAACAGTTTTCTGTGTTCCAAGGCTATTCCTGAAAATAGTGCTGAGAAGCCAGTCACACAATTTTCCCAAATTTGGTCATTATTTTTGTGGGTGAGAAGACATTGAGGCATAGAAGCCATGGCATTTGAGGCTGCCTCAGCTTTCCTGGGTTACATGGAGCAATGTTATATATAGCAACTTGAAATCCACACAGAGATGGGTTTTTTAAGAGGTCAGTATCATTATTAGTGAGGTGCCTGGTGTGTAGATGGAATTCCATCTCAAAGGGCATGAAATAGATGGAAACAATTTTGTAGCTGGACTAATGATACTGTCAGGGCTCAGACTGTACCCTAAGACTTTGTTAGATCTTTGGCTCAGAAAGACAACTGAACAGCAGCAGGCAAGGGGTGGGCTGCTGGAACATCCATTATTATCAGCTGTGTTTTAGGTAGTCCAAACAGTTTCCCTGGAAATATAGAATAAGTTGTCAGGAGGAAAAAGAATTATAACATTCTCCCCGATGGAAGTGCAATAATTTAAAATAAACCTTATAACCTGGACCTGAATGTGGCAAATATTCTTCCAACAATGAGATAAAATGGGTTGTTGGATGAAAAAAGGAATTTTTTTTTATTTAGAGGAAACCCTTCAAAAATATAAAAGTTTATTAATCTATGTTGGCTCTCAGTTCTGGATGCCTAGAGTAGAAATTCTTATGTGGTCATTCCAATAAAACCTTTTAGCATAAAAATCTCTTCCGTTTCAGTTGCTGCTCTACAGGCATAGAGGAATGCAGGTTGTGTTTTATGCCTTTAGATGCTCAGGCCCAAGGGGTTTCATTTTGTTTCTATGTATAAAATTATTTGCTTTAAAAACATTTTGCGAACATTGACCAGCTGAATGTGCACATTAACAGAGAAGAAGCTGGATTATGCATCTCTTCTCAACAGTATTTTAAGAGAGTGTTGCCTGCTCCAGACAACTGCACTGTCACAGAAAGTGCCATTTTCCCTCCTGCCTTGGCTTCAGTACTTCACTTTGCATTTATACTTCTTTGGTCCCAGAGCACCTACAAACAAGTATTTATACCTGGCACAGCCATAGAGCATGCTTGCATTTTATTTTCACTTTCCAAAAGGGAAATCACTTGCAGTTTAGAACTAAACTTGTTTTTACTTTGCTTTAAGAGCAAGTACTGTTAACAATGAATGTTGAGATAATGTAACAAGTTATGAAATGTCTAAAGTTAATGGCAAAGTGAAGAGCAACAGAAGTGATTATAAAAAATGAGATTAATCTAAATATATACAAAGCACTAGTTATACCTACTTTGATACTTCTTGTGTGCTAGTAGACCCTATACTGAAAAGCACTTTTTAGATAAACTTACCATATTCAAAGTCCAGTAACATTCTTCTTTCATTAATATAATAAAGTTAAAAGTTGCCTTCAGCATCAGCTCCTGTGTGAAACAATGTTCATTTTACTAGTAATTTGCTTTGCCTTGTTCATTCTTCTGAATTTAATCCAAATTTCATGGTGAAAGATGAATCAAAAGAGTTTTTGTAGAACTGAACATATATACATAAATTTTATATACCTTCTATGTCTAATTTTGTATATACGTATATATTTTCTAATTATATGTGAGAATTCTACTTTTGAGAATGTTAAATTGTAAGGAAATTTTAAGAATTAAAATTAATAAATCAGCAAAGTAAAAAAAAATTCTTAACTTTTATAACACTTCTTATGACAAGGAAAAAGAGCTTTAGGATTTACAAGGAAATGCGATATCTAGAAAAAACTTTTTTTTTTTTTTGCTTTTATCCTCATTTTTATTTTTAAGCATTAAGTCTTTGTGGGCAATTGTCTTTCACCTGTTTCTCAGTGTTGAGCATTGTATAAAGGATAATAAAGCTTTAAAGAGCTTGGTTTATAACAGGTTTCTACAATCTGCCCTCCATTTCACTGCTACAGAAATAGACATTGTAATGCTATGTGGCACTGTCAAATCTGTCAGCATAATATTATAAAAGTGGAAGATTTAGGTTTGGATGGCATTTTTCACAAAGTATATGTAAAGCTAATAATGTCAGGATAGGCTATATAGAAAAAAAAAAGAAATTTCTTTCTTAAATGTTTTATATTTGAAGCACACACATACACATACTCTTCTAATCTCTCTTCTTTCATGAATGTAATAAAATATCTGTTTTACCACCCAAAATTCCAATATCTCTTACTGGGAGGAAAAAAGAGAGATTCTTGCAGAATCTTTTAGTGAGTTTGCAGCTGTGATCTTCAAATCAAGGAGTCTGCTCAATCTGTAAGAGTTTTTCTTACTTGCCTACCCAAGGACACTTAGATTTCACATATTAAAAAAAAAAAAGGGTATTCCCCTGTTCCACCTACCTAAATTGCAATCTTGATCTATTCTACTCTCTTCTTCTTCTGGTAGTCCCTTTCAGATGCTAATGAGCATTAACATTTAAAAAGCTCAATGCTAAATCTACAATCTCTACTAAAACCAAGCATTCATCTCCTGTTGCTCTCTTCTAAGTTTTTTAAGCTTTCCTTATACACCTCCTACTTTCCCTTTCCCCCATGTGTATTTGCTTTGGCTTCTAGCAGCCCACTAGTGAAATGAGCTGTTCTGAATTGCTCACCTGGATTTCCCTCCCACCTTGCCTTCATTAGCCTTCCAACCACTCAATGAGGTTGTCATATCAAGTGGGCACATAGTCACCATGTGTTGCTTAATTACGTCTTTTAAAAGAAAAATAATTAAACAAAATAAAATAAAGCCAAATAACTCCTCCTCCCCCTCCCCCCTGCAAAAAAAAGACCAAAGAATTTTCCTGCCTTTAAAAATAGAAATCTGGGAAGCTGTTTGCTTTTCTTCACACAAATTGCTAACACTGACTTTCAATTTAAAATTATGCAGGGTTTAGATTTTTAGATTATGGAGAAGAAAGAAAGCACAAGAATAAAAGCTTTGGGTAAGAATACAAGCCTTTTTTTTTCTTCATTTGTACAAGTATATGAAAAGTTTACTACACTGTCTGCTGTATTTACAGACAAATAAGTTTCCTTGAAGCTCGGAGATATAATGCACAGATACACACACACAGAAAAGAGGGTTGGGGCATAAAAAAGGGAATAAAAACACTGAAATGCACATATAATTCAGGTTCGCTATCCCAAAGGTTGCAATTCTTCAAATTAGTTCCATGACTGTGCCATACTTCACATCCTTCCCCATCGTGTGGGGATATCGTCCCTCCTAAACAGGCATTACCAAAATGCCTTCTGATATGATAAAAAAATTCTAACAGTATTTATTTCACACATGTTAAAATAAGATCCTACCACGGCTCCAGTTTAATTACAAAGAGGAAGCAATGAGGATGAAAGGCTATGAAATGAGTTTTGATTACTTTTGAAAGGCTATAAAATCATGAGTTTTAGGGCATTTATTTAATAATAAAAGTGTAACTACACACATGTAATGAGGGTCTTGGTATAAACTGTGTACTGCTGTAATACTCAAAGTTTGCTTCTTATTTTATTCTCTTTTATATGAACTTCACAATACTGAGGTCATTTTGGTAAGTAATGTTTAGCCATTTGAGTACAAAGTTTTGTGTCTGGAAGGTGCTTTGTGACCTGACTACATTTCATTACTGTTTTTTTGAATATGGATATAAATTACTGAGTTGCCCATGCCACATTCTTGCTGCTGGATGTCCTGGAAGATTGGTAAGACACTGTTTCTTTGAAATGTCCAGATAATTGGGAAGATCAGTTAGAATTTCTTACTTTTGAACACATGATTTTTTCAGCAAAACAATCTCATTTTGCTTGGACATTCCCACATTGGTGAGGGAAAAAATAAAGGTAAAAAGAAGAAAGCAGCTTTGCAGCAGATACAGTTTACCAGGATCTGCAGTAGTGGATATACTTGCCAGCAGACACATTCTACATGGATGCTTTTGGCACGAGCTCTGACACAGATGGTGTTTGCTCAGCAGCACAGCCAGAGCACTCTACCTGGATCTGCACGGAGGGGTTAGAAGCAACCAAGTGGTTAAAATAAGTATAGAAATACCTATCTCTTCTGTCAAGTTTCTTCCAAGCCTATAGCTTATTCTTCCAATTTTAAATAAACAGACTAGCAGGACAAAGCTAGATGGTTTTCAACTGAATGGAACCTGGACAGAAAAAGAAGCAGACTAAAAGATTTAACAGCTCTCATAAAAAATTATAAAAATCCATTCAAATTTCACTGAAAACATTTGCCATTTTTTTTCAAAATTAAATTTGAGAAATAGAAATCAAGTTAGAAGAATAAGTTTTATCATGCCTGTAGTGTAAAAATATACGTAGAGATTCAAAAGTTGATGCTTTTTTTTTTCCTGTGTAGTATTTTTATTTATTCACGATAAGTTCACTGGGTGTTCTGATTTGAGTTGGGTTGGGCTTTTCTCTCACAAAAGCACCCATTGACTTTGGGGCATTACTGCATTTTTAGATGTAATTATTCTTTTAGGAGCCCAGAGACTTTTCTCTGTGTGTAAATTGACTAGAACAGCTCTCCTGTGGACACTTTATTTGTAAAGAGGAATATCTTTTTTTCAGAATAATTGTTCTGCTCATGGCAAGATCTTTATAATGAAATTGCAATGCCAGTCAACTTTTCTCCTTACAGACAAGGCTTAGGTGTCATGGGGAGCCTAATCACTTGTTCATAAGGAAAGGATTAAATCATATTCTGGAACCTCAGAGAAAACATAGGTGGAATTTAAGTACTCTGAATGTCATATCCATAGTTACCAAGTGCTGGTGGAGTAATACTGCCATGTCCACATCAGCCTAAATACCTAATTTTATATGCATAGATGCACAAACACACACATATATACTAATTTTATATTAGATATACACACACACACTATACCATTTGCTAAATTCTGCTTCCTTACCCATTTTGCCTCTTCCAAAATCCATTACTTAATTTTCCTTAGTTTCTCACCAAGAATAAAAAAAAAAGGATTTTGTGTCCACTATATGTCCTCATTTGTACCTCATCTTTGTGGTACAGACCCCAGTGATATTTTTAATAAACTCTAATTTAAATTCTAAATTCAGGTCAGGAATTTTCAACAGTATAGGAATTGTAGTTAAAAACCAGAAAGATTAAAAGGTCATTCTCATGATGTTTCAGCAAACCTGTTTCGTATCCAATTTCTGTATATATTTTTAAAAGGAATACTTCCATTTAAATTACTATAATGATCAAGATAGAAATTAGCTGAGTTTAAAAGTTTCTAAATTCTAAAAAAGTATCCCTTGAAGCAATGGTAGAATCACCTTTTCCCTAAATAAAACTCACCCAAGACAGACTTGGTAGCAGTTAACAGTAAAATGACATCTGAATAGTTTTCTTACAATGTTTATCCTCTTGATTTTTCACTGATGCCACCATCAGAGCAGGGCTTCAGCAATTTGAACAGTTGACTCTGATCGAAACAATACCCTCCCATCCCTTGATTGACACACAGAGTTTGGTAGATTCATCAGAATTTCTTTTAGCTAGACAGATAAGAAAAAGTAGAATTTGTAAACAATTTCTTCTTTGATAACCAAATGGTATGTCTGCAAGGAATTCGGATGAAAAAAACCTCTATAGTCAAGGCCAAATATTTCTGCTAGAACACACAGACAGGAACATAGATTTGAGTGCATTTATGGTTGCGTCTTTTCAGTGTGTTTACAGCTGAGTCAAAGCAAGCTTGTTAGCTTCCGAGGAAATAATTGAAAACTAATTTTTAAGCCAGCCATTTAGTGTGTGGGAAAGACATGCAGATGAGGATGAATGCAGAAGGGAAGGAAGTGGTGCTTCGACAGAAATAGAGGACTCTGGCTTTGACTTTGGAAGACAGAGAAGGGCATGTAAAAATGGGAACACAAGCCATGACAAAGGAAATAGTTGCCTTTATTCAGTGGCTTTCATTAAATCAAACACTAAGTGGCAATTACTGAGATTCAATAGGTACATTCAGACTTTGACAACCTTCCTCCTCCTCTAAACATGGCTTTTCTATTTCATTTGTCTTGAAACACCTGATGGCTTTGTGATGTGAAACAACTATTACTCCAAACTATATAACACAGCGTGGGACAATCAAGTGATCCGTGAAAGGCTCTTTTATTTCTCGGTAATTTGAGACATTTTTATTTATGGCTTGTCTGTGATTGTGTGGGAATGTATATGTGAGTGTGTGTGGAATTATGTGCAAAGGTTAACCTCTTACATTTTCAGCTCTGTCATGCAATATGTGTGGTTTTTTTTTCCTGACATGAAACCAGTTCTCAGTTTTGTTTTATTTTCACTCCAATCATGTGCATCTGAAATACTAGGCTTTGAATATTTGCTGTATTAAACAGATTTCATGTAAGCAAAATAGTAAAGATAATTTTATATTTTATGATAGATACAACCAGAATGTTAGTAAGAAAAAATATAAATTACCAAACATAGCCAGGTCACTCAACATATATGATTTGTGTGACTTAATAAAATGTTTTATGGCTAAAAATTAATAGTGATTTAGGAACACACAAATAAAGAAACAAATAGAATCCAAGTATCTATCAAAGGTTATCATGCCATGAATCCTATTTGAATAAGTAAGTTACATCTCAAATAGAATTTTGCTTTTTCAAAACTCTTCACCTGATTGCAAGCTTTTTCCAAAACCTCACAAATAAACATACTGTGTAAGTTCATTTCACTTTTGTTTTTAACTTGGTTCTGTGTGCTATTAGGGAAGTTTGAGTATGAACTCAGCAGTAAGTTGTGTTTGATATACCATGTGTTAGATAATGAAATGTCATGTGTCCAAAGTGATATCAGCTCTTGATGAAGAGGACTATTCATCTATATGTGACAACTTCAGATAACAGTCAAGGTATGTTGAAATACACTTTTGCAAACGCACTCTAGATGTGAGTGTTAATGGGACAGACTTCCAGTACGTCTGTTCCTGAAGAATGTTGATTTTCTGATGATGAGAAATCTTTGCAAGTTCTACTAGCCCCTTCTAATATATTATTCCTACAAAACAGAAATGGAAGGTTTTATCCATGAAGCAGCCATCAAAATAAATATCTAACCTTTCTTAGTTTTTGATAGTTATTTGGGTAACACTGCACCATCTCCAGATATGTCCCTCTCAAAACTTATAAACATCTTTGCTTTCTCCTCTTATTCTCAATCTACAGGACCTAAGTAGTAGGTAAAAATCCAATTTTAGAAGGTTTACTGCTACAATTAAGATGTGTTAAAAGGCAGAATATATTTAATGTCCTTTTTAAAAAATATTATAAAGAGTTTTCAATTTTTGTCTGATTTCAAAAAACCCAGCATTTTAAAAGGCATTTATCGTAAACTAATAATTCTGTTTCAAAATTAGCATCAACTTTAGGGCTTCTGGCTATTATAGAGCTAAAAGGGTGAAGGAAAAAAATAGGAAAATAATTTGCTAAGAGGACCACTCTGTTTCCACATTAGAATGCACACTGGTACCTAGATTCCTGTATTTTCACATACCTTGAAATTTAGCTAAGGTTCATAAAGATCATAAGCACCATGTTCATATGAAAAAAAATATTTAGAAAGTACTTCAACACAGAATATATGTAAAGTGCAACATCTTGTGCATTCTTTTCAACTTTAAAACTAACAAGGTTTAAATAAATAGTTTTCAATCTTTAACTATCTTCTCAAGGTAAATATATTTTGATTTTTTAAAATAAAATCTCTCATTGGAGGAGTATGTGTTTCTGTTTATGTGGAACTTCAGCCTGACTACAAAACAGCATTACTGACATTTCTATGCTACATTTCAGCTTTTCGTTTTTGATTTTTTGGCAACAGCCAAAGTCTATCTATTCCACACCAGACAGCCTGAGATGTGTAACACACTACCATCTTTCTCACTGTTTCCCTTCAAGGCTGGCAGGTATGGCAATGCTCAACTCTGAACTTTCAGAGCCTCATGCACAGAATCACCGTGATACTTAACCTGTAGGTGTAGCAGGCATGGCTGGAAAGGATGGCAGGGGGACGACTACTGAAGACTATGGAAGAATTTTTTAAAAGAGGAAAAGTTGTTTAGAATGCTAAACACAAGTCAATTTTCATCTGTTGCCATTCACTAGTTCATCACTGCAACCCACATTTTCATTCTTGAAGTTGTTTTACTTTAATACTTTAAGTGTTCTTTTTCTTGTTTTTTTTTGGTTAGGTTTGGTTTTGCTTTTATACAACAGACTGAAAAATCTGAGATGGGAACAGAGCTTGCTTCTCCTATATAAAACTTTCTTTGTGTTCCTCTAAAAAAATAACTCCTGCTACTGATTGTGAAATTAATATTCTGTTTGGTTGCCACAATAGCTGCTTGTGAAGTGATATTTGGTGATGTCTGCCCTTAAGAACTCTGCTGAACCCCTGAAAATTCAACATTATGAAATAGTCAAAACCACTGCTATTAGGATACTTTTGCTGTAAAATTACTGACTGCCAGTGCTATTACTGTGAGTACTGCAAACACTTTTACCCCCTATTCCTGTTACTTTTATGACTACTATTGTCATGATTGTTTCCATACTAAGTCTATTGCTGCTGCTACAACTATTACTGTTAATATTAAAAATTGGTCACCAATTTCAAATTGCTTCCATTTCAGAGCCAATGGCATTGCCAGCAGGGAATTTTCCTTTATCCTAAGTTCGCAGTCACATAAAACACTTTCTGACAGTATTTATTCCTTGACTAGACAGACGAAGCCTAGATGACTAGTTTAGACTAGATTCCTTTATATAACTCAAATTAATGGAATGAATCCTATGGTAATGAAGAGATCTCCATGGAAAGAAGAAAATATCAAGTTGTAAATTTACTGATCCCTCACTTCTTTGCAGCAGGGTACTCAGTCACAAAAGGTTCTGATTTATTTATTTTACTTTCAAAGTTATAACTCTCCTAAGGTCATAAAAAGAGCAAAGTGGAACTTTAAAAGGGCAGATGGATCACTTACACTTAATTCACAATAGCACTTGTCTCTTATCACATTCTTCTATTGTCTGAGTACTGAATGAGAGTCTTCGTAATATTCAAAGCACAAATTTACTTTTGGCAGAAATCACTGCCAAGAGCAAATGCCGTATAAATTCACATCTCAAAAGTCTTAATATTAGGGAAAATCACTTCCTCCTTGCTCGTCTTTGAAAATAGGTTGCTCTTGGCTTAGAATATCCTTTGTGCCTATTTTATGCAACTAATAAGTTACATTAACTACATGCATCCTCATTCTTACCATCTAGTCTCTATCTTCTCTTTCCTTCATCCCTCCACAAACCCTTCTTTGTTCTGGAGACAAGTAAGCAGAAGAGAATTGTTTTCTTCTTCCTGTATATCCATTGTACCATCCAAATTGCACCCTATTCTGCTGAAATCCAAGACTTCTTCCAGCTATAGTTTAGGATTTGGTTGTGTTTCTAGAGGCATCAAATGTTGAATAAGTTTAATAGGGAGAACAAGCATCTGCCTATTGCATGCACGTCTAAGAATATGTAATTATGTAAAAACAAAACAAACCCAAGGAAAATAAAACCAAAAAACCAAAACCCAAACACCTGAGCAGACAGTTGTTATCTTTCTTGTATCAAGCAAAATGTTGGAAACAATGTAGAATGCTGTGGTTCCTTAATACAGTTTTATAATCTAAATCTGTACTTATGTGTGCCTCACTAGGTTGTAGGAGATTCACTCAAACTGTATGTATAAACCTACTCTAGCACAAAGAATAAAAGTGAAATGCAAAATTCTCAAATCAGGAATATAGCAATATGTCTGGCACAAGGACAGTCACACAGGTTACTATGAATAATAAATGAATCATTCTATTTCTAAATGAGCTTTATCCCTCCACTGTTTAGAAGAGAGAAAATCAAGAAAATTAAACCATCAATCCTGTATATCAAATCAATTAACGAAGCAGTTAACTTTGGCCTTCAGAAGTCCTTTGATGTTGGTTTCATCATTCTTTTGGGAAGGCTCTACCTTTTCTCTGTATTTGTAAAGCTCTTTTTAAAGTAAAGCACAACAGGCACCTAACTCAGAGCAGTTTCTCTTGTAATGAGCACACATCAAAAATAAATCATAATAATCAACAGATGAGTTTGAACAAATAACACTGACTAGATAAGATGCTAGAAAAATTAAAATTCTTATATCTCTTACAAAAAACCAGCCATCATTCCAGCTTTTATATGTGTTAGGGAGGAAAAATATTCATGCTTACCAAATAAATACTCAGATCAGAAAATAGAAATATTTTCAAAGTTGAAACTCGTCTTTAGAGAAAAAAACGTTTTGAGCGCAAATAAAAATAGTTGGCCTTATTGTTTTAACCAAAAGCAGCAGAAACGTATAAGAAAATAATCACATTAATTATTGAAAAATGAAGATTTGTGATTCTGTGATTTTTTTTATTAAGGTATGTTTTAAATTGCACAACAGACATTTCTCCTCAACAATCCATCAGTGCCTCTTGACATCAGCACTCTGGAGATAAAATCCAGAGGGATAGTAAAACTGAAACACTTAGAAAAAGGTATTCATCACACATGTATTGCAGATTGGTTAGCTTATACTTGTTTATTGTTTCCCCTTTGTGCAAGATGCATACATTTGGCCCATATGGGCTATTTTATTTTTAAACTGTGTTATTCTGAACCAAGTGACAGTTTCTCCTGTCCATGCTGATATACTCAAAACCAAGAAATGTTGCAAACTGGTCTTGAGAGAAAAATTAGGAGCTGAAATATCTACAAAAATCACTCATCCTCAGAGCATCTGCTAAAGCAAGTACCAGTGAGAAGAGCCTATCTGATAAACTCTTGTGAGGTAAACAAGAAAGATATAATGAAAATATTCCAAGAGCAAAATTGAAGCATTTAATATTTGATTCAAGCTAGTAAAGGGGCACAAAAATGGAAGTTCCTCTTTATCATATGCTTGTAAGGGAATGAAACACTGTTGCACTGAGCCTCATGAAGTGAAATTTCAAGACTAAGAAACCCACAAACACAGGTTCAAAAAAACATTTCTCCTCTCCTTACCTGTGTTCAGAATACAAAGAGCAGGCCTGCAACCATAATTCACATTTTTCTGGACCTACATGTTCATTTGTGTTTCCTTCTACTGCAGTTAAAATGAAATATTAGCTTGAATTATGGCTAGGAAAGTCTACTGAAATATTCTGGCAGCTATGTGCTTTCCAGAAAGGTGCAAAAATTACTTCTATGGATGGTATGGAACAAGAAAATAAAACAGATGCCATGATCTCCATCAGCTGTCAGCAAATTTTATAGAATCCACATTTTTGATCTCTTTGGAATCAGGTGTTGATCCTTGGTGAATGAGTACTCAGTGCCCGTTTCAAACACATTTTTTGACTCTCACAGAACAGCACAGAAGGGAGAAGATTTCGATCTTCTAAATCTGTGCAAACCATGTTTTGGTTTTTTTTTTAAATTAAAATAACACCAATTAATATTGCCTTTTAAACAGGATCTATAGAGATACTTAAAATAGGAGTGAAATAGGAGCTTTCTTCAAGTTTCATGGGGTCCTATGATGCCCAGATTTAAGTTTCCTCTGGACACTTCCATCCCCGGAGGCAGACCTCGACATACTGCAATATTTAACTTTCTTTAGTATTCCCTTAATTCTTCCTCATTCATGTTTTCATGGTAATGAAAATCAGGTACTGGACCACTGTGGAGTGTCCCAACACACCTGTAGTCTCTATGAGTGGGGGATCAATAGCTCAGGGCATGCCACAAAATGTACTTTAATAGAGTTGCATGTCCTCTGGATTATCCTGGCTCTCTTTCCAGCATTCCCAGCTTTGGTCAACTTCCTTAGTTTTCACTTACTGTCAGACCAGCTTTCTCATCATCCTGAAGGAGGGAATGAGTTTTGATACAGTTGTCCCATATATGTGCCAAGCATTTGTAATACTAAAGCAGCTCAGAGGATCTTGAAGCTGATAAACCCACATAAATTCATTATTCTTCTATTTAACTTTTGAAAAGTTATAATACCCACACAATACAGTAAGTAAGTGAGATAAACAATTTATGAGGACAAATGGGAAATACTGTAAGGTATTTGAGGTATTTGATTTCTAGAATTTGTAGCCCGTCTGTTACAAATTCAGGAACTGCCACAATTCAGCCTAGAGTTTTATTATTAAATCTCCTGCCCAGAGCCCAGATTCATCAAGAGAATTATTGAGGCTTTTGCAATCTTTGAATGAAAACCAGGTCCAGTCTGGAATAAATTTGGGTATGATTTGTGGTTCCATATCAAAATCTGATCAGACTCAACTGTTCTGTCTAGAGTTTTCCTTCTAATTTTTGAATTTGACTGATCTTGAAACTTAGAAGGGGGAGCTAGACAAAGAGATGAACATATCCTCGTGAAACATTTTGAAGACAACTACCAAAATGACACAGACTTCTGCTTTCACCTTGAATCACAAAATGGTGAAACCTTGTTTTAAAAAAACTACCCAAATTCTTCACTAACAACTGGGTATCTTTGATAATTTGTTTTAGCTTATTGCAGTATTTATCAGTGATTTTTTTTTCTCTCATTCCAACTTTGCTTTGCTTAATTGTGCCACAAAGAATTTAATCCTGTAGGCTAAGATATACTTTATTTACTGCCCTAAAGTGATAAATTTGGATTATATCTAACATATGCCATGTCCACAGAGAGAAAACAATACAAATGCTTCTTGTGAATCAAATCTCACACGAGCTTTCAGTCAGGCACCTAGGCTTCGTACTGTGAATTAGTCACTTTTTCTTAAGTTTCCATGTTTTGCCAACAGAAAATAACACCTGCACCACAATTGAAGGCACTTTACTTCTTCACATATATTGAATTCAAAGCTCCCAACCCTCTGTAGCTTCCCATGCTCACACAGAGTCCCTGATCTCACTCTTCTTGGATAGGATATTTGGAGCCAATGCAGCAGCTGCTTAATCCAAGTTTTAAATGAAGCTCACTGCAAACATTTGCAGCAGTGAACCAGTCAGGTTTGATCAATGAGAGCCTTTTCCTCCATAATTTTAAGTATTCTGGACAAGTGCTATGAATACTTCTGGCTCTGGGTATGGTTTCACTTAGGAATGTGGAAGGGGTGGGGTAGGCTCACATGGTTAAAGTGGGGCATGATGAAAGTTTTCCACGGAGAAAATAATTAAAAGTTCAGTAACAGAAAGAGAGGGAGCTGAAAAATTTATGTCAGAATTATTTCTTAAGGAGATATCTTTGGGGAATGTACGTAATTTATTATTTCAGAAAATTCTACGTTTTCCGAGAGGAATACAAACATACCCAAAGACAGTTCTGAGGTTTTATGCCTAAGAAACTTCCTACTTGCTTCCAGGGCATTCAGTCATCTTGTTGACTTTGCAATGTCTGGGACACAGTAACACTTTTCTTGATTAGGTCTTGGTGAAGGTTTCAGAGGCCATAATTGGTTCACAGCTGTCAAGGCTTTTCTTACCGTTGCAGGGAGCAGCTGATTATTCTCTTCAGTCTGAACAGCGCATCACTTTACACATGCATACAAGGCTATGGAGTTTTGTTCTGGGCTTTTTGTGTTTTGTTTTTGGTTGTCTTTTTTTTTTCATTTATTTCTCTCTTTAAATAGCCAGAGTCATATATAATATAAAATTCTTTATCAGCTAGTTTAAACTTGAATTTTTAAGAAAAAAAAAAAAAAGAAACTATCAAAAATATTCTGTAGTCACTAGTTCTAATAAATAAACTCAAAACAATCTGCAGGAAATTTATTTCATATGCAATTTCTGGGATAAATAAAATTACAACATGAGCAGGAAAAACTCCCCACTCAAAAAAACCCAACCAATCAAACAACCAAACAAAAAATCCCCAAAACCCCAAACAACACTCTCCATTCCTTTGAAGTAGTAAATATCTGAAGTCTGGATTTTCTGATACAGGAGATGTATATAGGTATACACAACTGACAAAACACTAGTTTTAGGTTTCTGACATATTTATTTTAGTGACAGTGAACTAGGCTATCAACATTTTTCTCTGTTCACCTTAGATTACCATGTCTTTCCCCTTTCTTTGCCTTCTCCATCAATGTAAGATTGACAGTAGAAATTTGTATAACCACTCATGCAGTTGATGGAAATCATCAGAAAATTTTCTGTCAGGAGTTCAGATACCTGCAAAAGAACTCCAGGTGCTTCAGAACAATCCACTTTATGTATCTTAGGCATCTGCAAATCTCACCCTACAAATGAATGTTTTCATTGACATAATTCCTTTCCCTACAGGTAGACATCATGATTGTCCGTTGCTTATTGTCTATATGGAGACCATTGAACTAAAAGACTCAGAGGTCACACCACGGATGTCAACTTCTGTGGGTTTCTCCTGAAGTGACTACTAAGAAAAGCTTAAAAAAGCGGGGTGTGAAACATGTGACTGTTTAAAAGGGTCCTACACATTTCGTCGATCTTAAGTAATGGTAAGCACTTGGGTTCAGCCTAGTTTTAATTTAACTTGAAATTATAGGTCAGCAATTTTTTTAACTGAGAAGGTTCCGACATTATTTCTTTTAAAGTTTCCTCTAAATTTCCAAAATATAAACAGATTATCTTATTTCTAGTTCACAATTAGATTTTAAAACTGATTTTGTGAATCAGTTTGTTCATGCTGTGTTGCTTTTCTTTTCTCCCTCAAGTCTAGTAATGTGATTTAATGGGGACTCATTCCCACAATGTGACAAGTATTGAAGGTCCACTAATATAAATATAAAAGACCCACTGTGATGTCTGAGTCGACAATAGTACCTTGCTTCCATTTTTTCTCTGTGTGGTGATGTTTCTGGCTAAACCCTGGAAAAACTCAAAGAGCATTTAACCAACATCTAAAGTTATTAAGATGTGAAGCATGCAGATCTGACTTTCTTGTCGCTGTATTTCTAAACTCAAGCATGACTTTGCCTTTAAGGACAGAGTAGGAAGACTGGGATATACAGCTTTTATTCAGCTGTTTTATGTGTGCTTGATACTTTATTAAGGGTTCAGTAGCTATATATTCACAAAGATGTTTATCCATTTCACTTGAGTATTAAAAATTCAGAAACTGAATGGGTATATGTAAAATATTTGAGTAATAAGATGTTTTGGAAAATTGACTAATAAATTTAAAAATTAAACACTGTATTTACTTGGAACATTTTTTTTGTCATTCTTAAGGAATACCCAGGGTGTTAAATGGACTTGCCTCTGGTTTATTTTATAGCTGGCCTAGATTTATTACTTTTAAAAGTAGAGGAATGCATCTTAGCCTAAATGCGCATAAAACTTACACAGATTGTGGAATTTTTTTTAAATGACTGATACTGCACAATTGGAACTCAATGTGTCTTTTACATACTGCAGAACAGAAACTTAAGACTGGGCAAAGGATTTCTGTACTGTAAGAAGTATCTGCTTCCTGTATATTGTCCTTATATGCTCAGATAGTGATGGAAAATTATTGTTTTCAAAACGTCTTTCTCCATGACTATGGAGGCATCTTTTGCATTCAAGGACATATGTATCTCTTAGGGAAATTCACAATACTGAAACTTTCCTATCTCTTTTCATTACTTGTATTGATTACTGTATACCCTTAGTGATCTTTTTTTCAAGGCTGAAGCCTTGTTATTGAAAATAACAAGAAGATTCCCAACAGCGTTACAATTTCTTAATGGTTTATATTGCAGTCACAAGAGATACTACACTAAAACAAGAAGGGCTACATTCAGACAGATTGAATTTTCTAGAGACAACTGAGATTAGGTGCCAACAGGGCTGTGTCTACAGGTGAGGGAGGTGACAGACCTGCCACTACAGTTAATGAAGAGAAAGCCAATATCATCAGTGAAGCCTAAAATACTTTTTCTGCTGACATACTGTAGGTGTCAGCTTTAGGATAAGCTGAATGGCTGCCTAAGTTGTTTTGACTTTATTCATTAGCTGTTATTTAAGTAACATGTCAGCACAGATAGCTATGTGACTTAACCTGCAGCTAAATCATATACTAGTGAGAAATAGATTCACTAACTTAGTTAATTTCCAGATGAAACAACTTCTTCATATATGCCGGAATAGGTTCTGGGAGCACTGAAATGAGGGAAGAAAACCTGTTTTTATTTCAATGGAAATAAGTCATATGTTTGCTTTTTTAGGTAACATATATTTTGTTATCACATAATAATATTGAAGGAGTGTCGCTGTTGAGCTGCTAGCAAAGAGAAAAGACCCTCCAGAAGTTGTATGGATCAAAGAGATTTATTTTTTTATTTTCCCAACTTATATAGACTTTTCAGAGGTCACTCCGATTGGTCAGTCCGAAACCTCCCCCTGAGCCTATTGGCCAGGGCCGAACTGCGCACATCTCGAGAAACCATTTTAATAACATCCAAACTTTATCTTTGTTTATAAAAAACACAAGAAAATTCTCACAGGAAAGATCTGTGCCAGCCACAAAGGATCACAGGAATAATTGTCTGGATGCATTGACTAAGCTTCTTTCAATCATTTTGTTAAGTTCTGTATTCATAACTTAGCTGAATATTTGAAAATCCCATGTGCTATTCATAGTAATTATTAATAATGATTAATTATTAAATACTTTGGTTTTACAATACCCAGAAGAATGTTTTGTGGTTTTTAACAATAAAAAAGTCACAGTAAATATTTAAATTATGCCTTAAATCATCTATAAAATTACAATTTGTCATTTTCCTGAAATCACAGAGAAAATGTTTGGCCCAAGTAATGTAGAAGGTCAGATTAGAGATCCATAGTGGTTTTTGCCTTCACAGTTTTGAGGAATTTAGATTAATCCTAACAAGTGTTACATGGGTCTTTGAGAAAAGAGTGAGGATATATTAATAAAATGTGTTTATTGCTCAAGATAGACATCTCTGCAAAAGTTGTTCACCTACATGCAAAAATCAAGTTAATATGATGTATAACTAGGATGAGACTAAAAGAGTCCCGAATGATGGAAGAAATATTAACTTGGTTACCCAAAGTTGAGAGATTTGCTGGTGAGAAGTCAGCACTCTCTGAATGAAGTTGAAGAAATTGTGGGAGTTCAAATCAGGATTTTTTTCTATATGTTAAGAAGAATAGGTTCTCTGAAGCTACTGAGGCAAACTGCCCATAGTTGATATATTTGTATATGTGTTTGTGATTTTTTAATAATACTGAATAATGAGAGGTGAGAGTGAGTTTGCGACAGCTCAATATGAGGTATAAGCAAGCTCCATTTATTTCACTGTGTGCACGGTTTATATAGTGTTACAGTGCTTCTAAGTTTAGATCACTAATCTACTGGTTAATTACACAGGTTATAGTTTACTTCTACAGCATTCCATTCTCACGCATTCGGAGTTACTCCTTCATTCTCCCTTAATCACAGGTCTCCTCCCGACACACTCCTGACAGTAATCTTAGAATCCAAGGGCACAGCTGCATCCCCCTGGTGTCTTTCCCAAGGAACATTTCAGGCCTGCTCAGCTAACAGTAGTCTTGCTCGAGCTAACAGTAGTCTTGTTCGAATACCAGGCCTCTTACCTCCTTATTTTCCAACAACTGAATGTGAATGTCATAAAGGGTCTTTAGCTGAAAACCTTTAAAGTCAAAGTCTGTAGCTTTTTGGTTTTTTTTTAATGACCAGAGTATAATCAATCCCCTTCTGCACTATCTCTCAAAGAATCTCACTCTCAACTCAAAAGAAGATTCAAAAGAAATTTTAAGTGACACATCATTGGTGACACCACTTATTATCCTAATGAATCAGTAAGGCAGCAGGACAGAAATGTCTTGATAAGGCAATAGGTAGCTTTTTTTTTCCCTAGGACTTATTTGGATAAATTCTTAAACACAATAAATTGTATCAGCTTTTTCTAATTAATTTCACAAATGAGTAGAGTAAGAAGACCACTGCTATCTGCTTAAAGCTGTTCCAGAAAGGGAACCTGATTCCTGAAGTCTCCAAGAGGGAGAGGCGTGAAATATGTTGTAATTTGCATTTTAAATTTGCAGCTTAAGAAGAACTCTTAGAAACGTAATTGTTTGGAAACAACAAATCCCTCTGCTCCAAGCTCATCTCATTGTTTTAATTCTTATCACACAATCTCACAGTGGATGCTTTAAGAGAGTTCTGTTGTCTTTCATATCACTCAAGTACTATTAGGATTTTAAATCCTGTATGAAGTTTTGGGTAGTGAAATTTGTCCTGTGGGGCCTCCAAAGTCTAAGTGACAAAGAGATTAATTGGTCTCATAGAGTCTATTAGTCATGGAAAAGTTACTTTGGTGTTTGATTGTGTGAGAATCAAAGGGTGTGGTGGTGTTCAGTTACCTCCTTTTGCTCTATCTGTGTCTGATTGCTTGTGTAGTTATTTGCTGTTCATACAAAAATTACTTTGGACTGCTGTGAGGAAACAATTGGACTTTTCAGAGAAAGGACAGATTTAGGCAGTTGTGTGTAACAAATTCCTCTGAGTGGGAATAACATCAATCAATGGGTACTGTTAGGCATTCTTGGAGTATCAATGTTTCCCATTGTCTTTTACTAAAATCATTACTTGTCATGAGAGAAACTACTGCTGTTATCCAAAAGATACAGGTTTTCTATAAGTAACACAATAAAGTGTTTAAAATTTTATCATAAAAAGAGTGTATCTTATAATAAAAATTATTTATACTAAATAGCCTATTCAGAATGTACAAGAGTGTAAAATGTCAAGATGTGAGTTTGTCAAACATAAAAGGCAGCTTTTCTTCTGGTGAAATATGTGACTGTTATTGAAATAACTTTTTTTCCTCTCTTGAATAAACATAATCAGTCTCAACTGAAATGACTTACAGCTCAATTATATTTTGCATGTAATCAGTTCCAAACTCTTTGTAGGTGCATAGAGAAGTGGAAATTAGCAACAGATCATAAAAGAAAACAGAGGGTACCTTTATTTAAAAGACACCTGAATAAAAGATGGGAATAATGCAATGTTGTGAAAAATGTTGGTGCCAGGCAGACTAGATCTTAATAGAAACTGATGAGTGATGTCCATAAAACCAAAGTCTTCAAAGATGTCAATGAACCATCAAGTCTACATACATCTGCCTTTTTTTTTTTTTTTAAACGAGTGCTTAGCAGCACTAGCAGAGGGAGTGGTAGACAATGAATATTTGGGAAGAAGATAAAAAATTATGGACATAAGAAATTTCCAGTGTCTCTCTTTGGGTCTGGATCTTTCCTGCACTTGAGGAAGAAAAACCTGTTTAGCCTCTTTAAGACACATTTCAAGATACATTGTTTAATATCACAATTGACTCTATCACTTTCAGCTACCATGAATGTTTAGAAAATGAAGCCTTGCTGAAAGTTAGGAAGAAAGGGTTCACTTTTTCTGATCTTTCTGGCTGCTAAACAGGTGCATTTAAGCAGTAAAATTACACTCATTCAGTTGGAGAAAAGATGGAAAGGGGGTCCCCTGCAGCCTGTAGGAATTTCAGCTATATCTAGCATGCCTTTGTGCCATAAGAATTGAAGAGGATGCACTGGTGGAAAACAAGGTGGTAAAATTGTCAAGTAGTATATTACCTTCTGTTACTTTACCGCATAGAAGAGAATAGAGTCAAAATCACCTTAATAATAAAACATAAAGCTGAACACAATTCCACCCACTCTTTGGGGAAGCTCTGAATTTCCTATAAGTGCTTGGATTAATATCTGAGTCTGTGATGAAATGGGAAATACTAATGAACAGGTCTGATTAACAGGCTTATTCCCATCCTTACTGAAATACTAGCCTTAGTTTCTGCCAAAGAAGGGTATATTCTGGTCACTTATAAAAAAAGAAATGGAAGAAAAAAGGAATTGAAATGGAAAACAAAATAAAATGTGATTTAGATATGATTTTACAGAAGTGGAGCACATAAAAGCTCAATCAGCTACTGTTTTAGAAAACAGGATTGCTGAGCTTTCCACACATAATAGGAACTCCCTGGATAATTCTCTGGTTTTAACAGTAATTGCAAACTGTGCAAGATGCATTCAGAAACAACAAGATGTAATTGCCATCATTAGTGACTACAGAGAATACATCTGTTTTGATCCAGATTTTGAAAGTTTCATAATAAACAAAATTTCACAAGTTCAGTCACTTTTAGATCAATATGGTCATGCGTGAGGCCTTTTTTTTTATGAATCCTTTGATGATTGACTGAGCTTTACCCACTATGCTGACTGTCTTGCAGAAAAGTACAGAATTTAATTAAATTGATTGAACTTCTTCCTGATTCATATATCTAAAATGTTTATCACTGGACTTTATACACACCTTTATTCCAGAGAATACTTACTATCAAAATTTTTCTACTTCAACTATAAGATTGCTGAAACAAATGTCTGAATATTTGTTTTTACTGCAGCTAAATCTTCCTTGGATAGAGGTAAGACCAGTCAATTAAAAGAAAGATCTTCTGCTATAATTTTCTGCCGTGAAATTACAGAAAAATTGTCAGTGATACTTCTTTCTTTTTTCCACTTTTTAATCACGAGGTTGAACAGTGTAGGAGATCAGACAGGAGGCCTGGATTGTGTCACATATGTGTCAATGTAGGTCTAGAATAGGTGTGAAATAGCTGCCCTGACAGGATGAAATTAATTAGGAGTAGGAAATCAGATCCTCTTGAAGCAGTAATTAAGTCTTCTTGTTGTTTACCTGCAGGTGAAATTAAACCTTTCTGCTCTATGTTCCATACTATTTTATGGTTTTTTGGTTCACATTTGTTTTTCTGTTGTACCTGGCCTCTTTCTTTTCTGTTTATATTTTTCATGTTTTTGAATCACATTCTCATAAACGTGAACTTTATACGTGTTTTATCCTCCAAATTAGTGGAAGGGTTGAAATATCCTCCCTTTCTTGGTGGATAAAGCAGGAACAGAAATGAAGCTTGTTTTAAAGAACAGTGGCTCTGAGCTGGTGTCCCTTAGAGACAGTGTGCACCAGAACAGCCAGTGTAAAAGGGTCCTGCTAAAGGAGTAGGCTCTTGCTACAGAGCTAATGCTCCCACATAGCAAACACCAATCTTTTATTTTGTCTCTGTACTTAGATTTCACAGATGACTCATGTGCCAAAGCAATTCAAAGAAACACTGGAATAAGTTGGAAATATTGTTAAAGCATGACACAAGGATGTAAAATAGCATGCGATAAGTCCATGAATGAATTGTTCTGATGTGAGGAAATAACCCACCCAATTATTAGGCCCTTTGCTTCAGTTCTGAGAGCAGAATGTTTGTTGAGAGCTGTCATCCTTAGCAATTTTAAAACATTCCACACAGAAAACAGGGGAAATATCATAGCTTTATGGATAGCAAGAGAGGCTTACAAGTTAGAAATGAACATTATGAGAGGATGCACTCTGACATCAGAGGAAAGTTTTTCCCGAAAGATTTCATGACTCTCCTCTTAATATCCTGAGCTAAACAAAAAGGTCTGTATAATGTATGCACATTTAGAAAGCAGCACGCCCTTTTCACTGTGCAGCACAAAAGCAAGGAAAGGAATGAGAAATCCACCCCCATAAAGCAGAGCTGTCAGAGGAAGCAGCACGGAGCTGCACTTCACTTCTTAACAAAGCACTCTGCAGGAACCTGCAGCTGGTGTGCTGTGATTTCAAGACAATGTGCCAAGGCAGGGAGATGGAAAAGCACTAACCAGTTACACTGTGCACTCTGGGGATTCTTGACAGCCCAGCACACACATACTGGAAAAGCTTGGGAGAATTAGCACTTGAACTCTCACTCCATAGGGGGAAGTAACTCACAGGAAGGCATGCTGAATTATAAAGTAAAATTACAAGACAACATAGAGATGGGTATAAAGCAAGCAGTCCTTCACGATTCTTGAGCATGGAAAGTGATTATTCAATGTTAGACCTGGGAGCACATCTCTCCCTGCCCAGCAGTACATTGTTATCATGAGACCTCTCTCCCTTCCTCTGCTGTATCATGGTAAGTAACACTGAAGGCAACACACCTCAGGGACACGAATGATGGGTCCTTAGTGGAGAGCAATTAAAAGCCCTTCATTGAAGAAGAGCACTGAGGTTACCAGCACATTGTAGCTACTACTTTCAGAATTAATGGAACAAATTTTTTCCTCTACAACCTCTGTGGTACAATGGGTGTGAACTGGATCTGAGAGAAGCTCCAGGAATTAATGTTTAACTATTTGGCACTAATTTCACATAGATATGGAATTATTCATTCATGTATTTATAAGTATTATGTTATATTTGATGTGTATGAATATATACAGACATGCTTCCGTATATATTTATTTAATGCAGATATATTCTATATAAATCTTGCTATACAGAAATAAGATCCTATATTTCATTTAAAATACTTGACCTATGTCTCTGGGAAGTAGGATGTTTGACATACAGTAAAGGTAGAGGTGAATGACAAAGTAGAGTGACTTGAAACTGGCCCCAAATCTAAGGATACAGCTTCCATTGACCTAGTAACTTCAAAGAAAAGGTAAGAAATTGCATAAATTCCTCTCATATATGAAATTTATTGTGCAATTACTTAATTGTTTTAAAGTGATCTATGGCTGTAGTAGTAGTAGTACCTTTCTTTGCCTTTGAGACCAGCCAGGACCAAAGCTCCTCATCTCTGCTATCAAGCTCTCCAAGTCATCAATACATTTTGCCTGAATGTGTTTTACCTACTGGCAATGCTCACTCTCTTATAGTAAATCCTGATTTATACCTAGATATTATTTGGGAGTTTTATATGCAAAACAGGCTTTCAGCTGTTCCACTAGTACAGTGAATGAGTGTCTGGAGGAATTCTCTCCTGCTGACTAGTTTAACAGCACAAACCTATGCTGACAATCTCAAGGGCTTTCCTACAACTTCTTTGTCTCTGACGTCTATACTGCCCCCTCAGGGCTGGCATAGGAGCTCATGCACCGTCCGTTCTGGGCTACACTACACCCTATGGTTACTCTCTGAGAACCCTCAAATGAGTACAAATAGCTTCTTACAGACGCAATGGAGCTGCAGCAGTACTCACAAGATGGTCTAGCTGCCCCTTTCTTGAAGCACTTGAACTTGTACCATGATAGAGATGTACAAGCTGACTCCAAGGTTGTTTGGGTAGCTTCTCAGGTATGGAGGCTCTCAGGATGGACAATGGCTTCAAATTCCAACATGTGTGGAACTAGAAGTATTTAGAAAACTTAGCTGTTGTCTTCAGATACTATTTTGGATAAGTTTTATAGAGGCGGAACCCATGTTTGCACCCCAGATTTGTGATATTAAAGAGTGTTTTGAATCATTTATCAAGCTCCATTGAAGCCCGAAATCCACCAGTGTTCTGTTTATTTTTTGTTCAATATTCCTTTATAAATAGATGAGAATAATTACTGTTGTGATTTTACAGTATTTATGCTCCATTTTGAGGGACTCATTAAAAATAAACAGTACTGGGAAAGGCAATAATCATGAACAAACATCAACACACACACAAATGACCAAACCCAAAAATACCCAACAAACCAAAACAAATATAATACCATTAAAATCTGAAAAAAACAAAAAAACCACCTCATGTCTTTCTCCCTTTTTTTCAAGTAAATGTATTCATACTGCTGATTTGATTTTAGTTACCAATCTTCGTCAGAACCCCTTGTCCCATTAAGGGTTTATTTTCTTTATCTGTAACACTGTAGAAGAATAGGAGGTTTCAAACACTTTATAAATTCTGCCAAAACCTCAAGACCTTCTCACTGAGAAGGTAGTTTCATTTATGATTCTTTAAGGCTTTTATACTACCTAAGTGCATGTTCGGAGCTCCAAGAGAATATAAGTGGGTCTGTTTCTGGGACAAAAATTAATATTAATCCCCATGTTGCCTACACATTTTTCTTTATAAACAGCAATGCCATATTTCCCACATCTTCCTTTTTCTAGAAATAGTAAGATGAAAGATTAGAAAAATTAACTCTTCTTTTCAATAAATATTTGTAAAGGGGGTTTGGACTGGCAACTAAATTGTGTTTGCTTTTACTTCTGTGTCAATTTCTAAGAGCCAATTGCTGCTTTTAGATACATTGAGATAAATCTAGAGTAACAAAGGAAAGCCATAGAAAATTAAGTGTAAAGAACACCAAAGTAAATGAGAATTTCCCCTGAAGTTGCTATTTTTCTGCAACTGAAAGAAAAAAAATTCCCAGCTACAATCACTCGTGTCAATCCAAAAATTCATATACATGTTTAAGTCTAGATCTATTCACTTAAATAAAAACAAAATACATGCTTTTTTGTAGGCTCTGCTGATTAGGGGCAGACATTAGAAAATGCTTAAAATTCAAACCTTATTTTAGAAGCATTAATATCTGTCTCAGAAGCAGTGATGAGGCAATGCTTTCATTGATGAGGTTGATCAGTAGGAGGAAGTTTTCTCTCCAGGTTTAACAAGCCTGTCTCAAAAATAATTGTGATGACAAAGCTGAAATCTGAAAAACTTACTTTATTTTAGAGACTAACAGAAGTTTACTAATTTTGGTACTTTCCCCTTGAATAAGTACTTACAAGTTCTGGATGCGCAGTTGAAATGGGTGACTCAGCCTACCATGAGATGTCCTGTATTTGCAACCTGAAGCCAGTGCCAGGGCTGTTAGCAGAATCTCCAAAGAGCTTTTGTCTACACACCATGTTTCTTACTTTTATAGCTAATGAATCAGGTAGTCATAGCATTTTCTTGTGATACCACCAGTGCCTGCATAGCTTACTGCTGTCCAACCTGTGGAAGAAACATTAAGTTTAAAAATAAAAACTAACAGAAAACAAAATGAGGGAAGATAAGGAAGTTTAGCTCAGTTTGGCGCTGAACTCTACTTTGCACATGAGTGACGGTACAATTGAGCCTTACCTACCTAAATAATGGAATTACAACACAATGGGATGTGAAGATCCTCTTTGAAGAAAACACATTTTGTTCAAAACTGTTAGCTGATGGTCTCAAGGATGCTTCTGTAATTGTTTTATATGACAAGGTGTTAGAGCAGGGGTCTGCAGGGGTGGCCTCTGCTAGAAGAGCCAGGTTCTGCCCTTTGCCACACACACCCAGTCCCAGCTGGCTCCAATAGACCTGCTGCAGGGCGCAGCTGAGCCTGACAGATGATCTGATGGTGCTTCTGTAAAAAAGTGGTTAAAAAAGGTTAGAAAACACTGGGCAGCAGTCGTGAGAGACAGGAGTGATAAAAATGTGAGAGAAATAAACCTGCAGACACCCAGATCAGAGCGCAAGGAAGATGAGAAGGTGCTCCAGGTGCTGGAGCAGAAATTCCCCTGCAGTCCCTAAAGACTACAGTGATGCAAGTTGTTCCCTTGCAGCCTGTGGAGAGCCCACACAAGAGAAGGCTTTCTGGCTGGAACTGTGGCCCAGGGAGAGAAACCCATGCAGAAGAAATCTGTTATTAAAGGACTGTACCTCATGGAATAAATGCATGCTGGAGCAGGAAAAATGTGAGAGGACAAAGGAGAATCAGAGACTAGACCGTTTTATGACCTGACTACAACCCACCATTCCCATCCTCTTAAGACATTTTTTGAGGAAAGAATAGAAGAGTCAGGAATGAAAGGGTGAAGTAGAGCCTGAGAAAAAAAGGGGATGGGGGAGGAGGTGTTTTTCATTTTTCTTTCTTGCCATCATGCACCATTTTAATGACAATAAATTATTTTTTCCCAAGTTGAGTCTGCTTTGCCCATGCCAGTAACTGCTAAGTGATATCCCTGCCTTTATCTCAACCACAAGCTTTTCCATCTTGTTTTTCTCTCCCTATCCTGTTGAGGAGGAGGAATGATAGAGTGGCTGAGTGAAGGTCTGGCAGCCAACCAAGGTTAATCCACCACAAGTTCCACCAAAACCACTGAAGGAAGGGTGCTGATTTATACTAGCTCCAGCACTGTTACTTTCTCTTCTATCACTATAAATGAAAATAGTTGTATGTACAAAAGAAGCAAGCATAGTTCAATTCTGAATGTTGCCATAGATAAGAATGTTTACTTGGCAAAGAAAAGGGACAGGGGAAAGAAAACCACGTTGTTACCATTAGTCCTTAGCCAGATATTTCAAAATTGTTGCTATATTTAGGGGCTAAGATCCAAATATGTTTTATATCAGGGGAATTCTAGGCTCTTGTCTAATCGCTGCTCTATATAACATAGCTTATACTGGGCTCCTTGATCCTGAGAAGTGATCCTTTTGGGTCTGCAAAGCTAAATTATTTGAATACAGTTAGTGGCTTTTCCACTACATGAATTTTGGTACTGTATTTTATCCTTGGACAAACCATGCAACAATTTCATTTAGAATCAAGAAACACACATCTTCCAGGTGAACAAGTAGCTGTTTTATTAGAAAACAGCATTCCATCAAATGTCATGTAAAATTTGTCCTGAAACTGTAATACAAATTTAAGATTTCTGTCCCAAATGACTGGCAGGTATTTTATAGGTAAAAGGAATACTTTTTATATTTCTGTCAAATTAAAAAAGGTTATTCAAAAAAGATGCTACTACTGATTGTAGTATCAGGTGAATCTCTTTGAAATCAGTACTTTGTAAATAAATAGTCTTTTCAGGTAACAAACATAGCTCAGAGAAATCTCTATTTTTGAAACAAGAGGTCTGAGCTGATGAATCAATAAGTTAGTTTTAATGAAATCAGTGTGGAAAAATAAACACTGCTCTAGAATTATTACAAAGAAGGATAAAATACATCATTTCCCCTGTCAGGGAAGGGAAAGGAAGGGAAAGGNAAAGGAAGGGAAGGGAAGGGAAGGGAAGGGAAGGGAAGGGAAGGGAAGGGAAGGGGACCCAGGCATTCCTACTAGGAAGGGAAATGTAAACAAGCAAGAGAGAATACAAACCAAGCCAAGAACAAGCATCTGGACTCTTCTTCTGCAGCTGGAATCTATGGAGAGCCTTAAGTCCTCACACTCCTCATGCACACACTCTTCAGGAATATGAGTTTTATGAGTGTCACAGAAGAATAGGCAGAAAAAGACCTTGAAATATTATGTAGGTTTTGTCTCTTCTCCAGTTCTCATTTTTTTCCAAAAATCCAGGCTGGCCCTAAGAATAATTTATGTTTTATCTACACCCAGCCTTCTTCCTCTCTCTCTCTTCCTATAAAAGCCTAGCTTGTGTTTCACAAGAAAGTTTGATGGCAGCAACACAGGAGGCACACTGAGAGCCCTTTCCTGCTCAAACCACTTAATATCATGACATTTCTGTAGAAAGTATTTGTAAAGCTGTGTGCCTCTAGGAACTTTTCAGCAATCACACCAGGGAGAACATAAAAAAAATAGCAGGGACACATAGACAAAGACAATGAAAACTGAAAACCCCCCACTTCTTTACATTCTGCATAAAAATGTCTACAGAGCTTCAATGCAAATGTGAGACATTTAAACTGCATATAACACTTTTTGGTCTGGTGACTAGGCTTAAGTGCTTAATATAGATTTGACTATAGCAGGACCTGGAAGTGCTTCATGGGTCTCATGCAAGTAACAAAAGAACTTACTGGGGAATTTGCAAGGCTGATTCAGTTGAATAACACTGTATCTATTGTGATAAAGTTTATAGTTAACAAAACCAAAATTTGATAGGGATTTATTTTGTTTAACATCCTGGAAACAAAATGACTATGTTGTCTCCCATTCCTGTCTAATTTTACCTTCTGCCTGAATGGTTAGGGCATTCACCTGGAAGAAGGCAGAAGCCTGCTGGGAAACCTGCAGTGGTGGAAATTATTTCATACAACTTGAAAAAATTTCAATAATGGGAGGAAAATAAGCACTATCCACAAGTAGTTTGAAGTTATAGTTAGTTCCTATTGTTGAAGTTTCTCCATTTAATATGTCTTAATATGAGCAGGGTAGGTAAAGAAATTAAATTCTCCCAGTTTTCCTTTTAATATGGTGGTAACTATTGATCTGTGCATAGCAGTGGGGGTTTTCAACCTCCACCTGCTCCAATTGCTTTTTGAAAGGACTGATAACTGCATGATTTTTTGAATAATTGCTTAGATGACTCTCTTGAAAGAGGAAATCAGGGTTAGGGGTTTTGTGAGGAGAGTCCCAAGGGGCATACCTACACTGCACAGTGCATCATCATACTCGACCTGGAGCAGTGCAGCTGTGTACGCTGAGAGCAGAGCTAATTAACTGGCATGTTTGTACTGCTTCCCTCATCCAAATGATTATCTTTCAGTGGGTCATCACTTCACTGTGTAAAAAAAGCCCAGCTTCTTCAGAGCTCATTCAAGGATCCCTGGCAGAACCCAGTGCTCCACTGCATGTCCTGAGCCGGGGAGGGAGTGAGACAGCATTGCCTCACCACTCCATTTGCCTTCTCCAGAGCCTCACTTGCTGCCCTGGCGTTTGTGACTCATACATCATATGGAAGAGTTAAAATCCCTAAGTTGTTACACTTCATATTTCCAGTTTTCCAAGATCTGGTACTTTTAAAATGAATGCTACTGTGATCTACTGTTCTCGTCATTTTTATCCAGGAATGACCAAGAAGACTGCTAGGAATGCTGTTTCCAGAGTACAAAGTGAATTCTAAAATATTTCCATAAGTAGCAATAATTGTTGCATCTCTTGAAGATGGGAAAAGATCCATTAGTGTGTTCAGACTTTAACGTAAAATCATGATCTCTCTCAATTTCATTATATTATAAAGTATGACTTAATCAGATTCACCCAGTGACAGAAACTGTAATACACAAAACCATGTCCTGTCACATTCAAATATTTTTTTTCAGTAATTAATTGCAGCCCTTCAATTCATTGCAAAGTATTATAAAACTTTTCTAATGTTAGGGGACTTTGGTCTATTTTTATTATTTTTTTTTTTTTTTTCCTGGACAATAATCCAGTAATGAAATGGATATGGTTTACCTCATCTATGAAAATATATCTATGTCTGCTAAACTCCCAATACATCTGCTCAGTTATTGAATTTATCATATGCATTCAAGATGACACAATCACTTCAAAAGCAAATATACCCAGCAATATATAGATACCCTAGACAAAAAGAGAATCTAAACAGCATGTCACAGCCTTGTCAATCATAATGAACAAACTTTAAATTCTGTGAAGTTATTACTGAATGCAGATATTCTATTATATATAAAAAAAAATTTAAATATAAACATTGAAGTTATACTGCATTGCTTCCATAAATAAAGCAACACTGCGAACAGTAAATGACGCTAATAAAATTAAAAAGTTAGATACACAATAACAACATAATGAGTGACAAAATAAGCAGGAGGATATTTGCTACAAAGAGACAATACTAAGTGTGTAAGGATGATGGAGAACTTTCCCAGAGACGAACAAACAAAACAATTCCGGTTTTTAACGAAAACTATTTTCAAAGATTTATATGGAAATGTGAGAGATTGTTTTAATTATTATGGACAACAACATCTAGATGGGATAATTACCCTGTGCTTCCACTAGAACTTTTTAAGTCAGTGAACGTTTCATCATTTACTTTGAAGATGTGATCTTAACAAACAAAAAATGAACTAAATGAGGCATTGTCACATGCTCTACAGAAGAGACATTTCTGTTCAATTTTTTTTTTAGTATGACACTCTTATTTTTTTCCATATTGTTGAATATTTGCATAAACTAAATGCAAACATTATTTGCAACCAGACTACATACAGGACGATGTTGCTCGTAATTTTTTATTAGAAAGTGTGAGAAAATCTCAACTTTAGAAGAGGTAATATATTGCTCAAAGGCTCCCTTTCAAAAACCCATTTTCTAAGTCAAATTAGGCAGCAAAAATATCACTTTGGCTTGGAATAAATTTGAAATTATATATTTTAAATCACTGGGCTTTGAGTTATTTATCTATCTTTATCATGGGTGTGGAAACTCTCATTGCCTGAGATCCATTTTTAATTCCCCAGGTGAATATTATGCTTTCAAAATATAGAGTCGATGAACATATTTTTTTGGCTAAGTATGCTCATGTCGATCTGCCAAATGGCCTGATGCCTGCTAACATATTGGTCAGACACATGTCTTTGGGTGTTAAGTGCCAAGAAAATTTCTCACACTTGCATGCCATATCTTCTAAAGGAAGTAGCACTGAGAAGTTATCACTGCATATGCCTTTTCCTTTTAGCTTTGCCACCCATATTTACGTGAACTCCTCAGCCAGCAAAAAAAGCCCAACAAAAGGGAAAGTGAGGAGTTTACTGATGTTAATGAATTTTCATGATGTAAATAAGAGTAGCTTTGGGACCTTTGACAATTCTATGTGCAATTACACTGCTGGAGCAAGGGCAATGCTGCAGCCCTCAGTGTGAGCAGCTTCAGGTTGGAGCCCTGAGAACACAGACTTTGGGGGCTGGCTGGTGAGAGGTACCTCAGTAGGTGGCAGTGCTCCTTCTCCCTGCCCTGGGCATCTCAAACAGCCCTTCAGCCTTTCCTCCCCAGAAGGACAATAATCTGATGAGATGGGAGAATGCTAATTAGCCAGGAAGAGTGTGTTGTTGTTGTTTTATGCTGGGTGAAAAACAAACAAACAAACAAACACACAAAGCACACCTGTGAAATTTAAGCTTCTGCAAATGATTGAAGTCGTGGCCAGTGGTGAAAGAAATTAATTAAACAGGTTATGCAAGTCCTTTAACCACATTCTGATGGGAGATGAAACCTCTTCATGTGTCTAGAGAATAGAATCTCTGAGTTTTTCAGAGTAAATATATTCATAGAAAACATGCTGGATGAGATCAAATAAGTCTGCCTTTTTGCTTCATGTGTAGACAATCTAAATATTTTGGTTTGATGTAGTTATATTTTTAATTTGTAATACATTTGAATGAAGAAAAATCAGATTCCAAACTTTTAAAATTATGTTTTGAATCAACCTTATTCCAACCTTTTTAATCACTAAAAAATAGCTAAAAATTGCTTTAAAAATAGTAAGAATTAAATCTAATATAGAGCAGGAATCTGTCAAGATGTGTTCAGTAGCCCAAGCTGATTGTAAAGACAACAGGATAAAGAATCAGTAAGGCAGAATTGGAAATAAAATTGTTCCTGGAAAAATTCACCATAGAAAACACAAAAAAAAAACCAACAACAAAACAAAACCAAACCAAAACAAAACAAAAACCAACCCCCCCCCCAAAAAAAAACCCCACAAAACTTGGAACAGCTACTTCCATTTTGAAGAGAGTTTTTACATATGTAAGCAATTTTTTGTCAACTTCTTTTCAGAACTTCTAAAATGTTGGGGTGTAATATACCAGGGATTGGAAGTAAAAGTTAACTAAAAGTGAGAATTTACAGCATTTTTGACTGCAAATAGAGTTAGAAATACCAAAAATTCTCATGGGAAATTTTTTACTACTGCAACTGACAGACTGGTTTTATTTTTTAACAGCTAATATTTGTGAAAGCATTAAAAATTGCATGATTGATCTGATTTGAGCCTTTTGAGATTTGTCCTTCACTAACATGAATTGATCTTAATCAGAGTAGCTCTTGAGGTGCAAAAAGAAGTAAAGTGTCAATATATATTTCAGTGAAATGAGGGAGGAAGAGCTGCTTAAGCTTTAAAAAGATAGATCTGGAAACAGAGTAAATGTGGGTGCAAGTACTTCAATGATAAAAAACTGCTGCATTTTCCATACTACTTGTGTATAAATAAATTATATGAAATACAGAATTTTGCATTGTTTGCAATGTGTCAAAATGTCGCATTATAAGAAACATCGAAACCTTCAGCGTTGTGTAGATGAAACTAAACAATATACTAGTCCACAATATAAAACTGAAAGACTGTAATTACAGTACATCAAAATAAAAACAAATAAAAATTCACCAATTTTTGCAGAGCAACATTCAAAACAGATTCTGGAGAACTGTTTAAGCTGCACCCTGATGAATGAAAATGGGGGTTTTCATAGTGACTGAGCCCCTTTCCTCACTACCCTGATCCACACTGCCCTGGGGATTTAAGAATTTCAGTTTCTTTAAAAGTCTTTTGATCACCTGTGTCAAACCTACCAATTGACACGTCTCAGCATAATCAGGTACTTGTCAGACATAATATGGGAATAAATGCAAAGCAAAGGGGATTTTGTACTGGTAGGAGCCCAAAGCAGAATTTGTACAGACCATTTGATTGTGAAAGTTGTTTTGAAGATTTGTGGCATTATCTACTTTCTAATATCATTTGTGGAACAGGATAAGGTAGAAATATAGTACTAATTAGCTAATTAGAACACATGGTGTGTGGGCTTGTTGAGAAGGCAGCAACGTTGTCTAGCAGAGAGAAACTAACAAAGTGCATCATTAACTATTGTAAGCTAATTGCCTGTGGGGTCAGCAAAGGATTCACCACCTCACACACCCTCAGCCATCCCCACCTCCACCCCCTGGTACAGCTGGTAACACTTCTCATGCTTTGGCTTTCCTTTCCTTTGTTTTCTCCCCCACCCTAAATATAGAGCACCAGAGAGAGCTAAAACTTTGCCAAAAGACAAGAATCTCCAGCACTATTTATCTGATTTCTTATGACAAATTCCAAACAGACTTGAAATCAAAAGATACAGCTCCAGACACATTTTGAGGAGGGGCATATGTTGTGCAGCTCCTCTTTAATGGGATCTAGAGGGCAAGACAATGAAAAATCCTAGGAACCTCTCTGGTAAATCCAGCTCTGTAAGCAAAGTGCTCATGGCTGTTTTCATGTAATTGCTAAGTTTGGAGGAAGATGAAACAAAAAGAAATAAAGGAAGGGAGTTAGATGGATATGACCTAATGTCACTGATTTAACTGGGAGCAAAAAATCAAGAAAGAGCTGGCAATGCATAAAGCATTTCTATTTCAGGTTCTGACATCCATTTCCATAGAAATTGCTCATCTTTTAAAACTATAGACCTCTTAAATTAGCAAACATTGTTATTTTCAATGACAACTCAGTACTTGGATAATTGCCTAAAATATATTAAGACAAACTGGCAATTACTGGCCTTTTTTATTCCACTTTCTGGAAAGACTAAAAGTGTGTCAGTCACGACAGCTCCTTTCCCTCACTGAGCCTGTAGCTCTGGGAGCAGGGAGCTAACTCACAATGTGGAGATTTCAGCTACAATATAATCAATGAACATCAATAAAGTACCTCTTTCATTGACAAAGAAATCAGATACTTCTGGAGGAAAAAATGCTTTGTTCCTGGATCTTGCTTGTCTTCTCAATTTTTAAAATGTCTTTATTAAAGTATGCCAACATTAAAGTGTACCTTCACTAAGGCATTTAAATCAGATTTTATTTCGCTTTGAAATTATTCTGTAACACCCTGTCTGTCGTTCACCGGTACGTGGAATGCTCTAAAGGGCACAAGAGCTCAAATTAGCAGGCTGGTGATCTGATATTAAAAAAAAAGAAAAAACCTACACCAAAAAATGCAAAACCAACACAAAAAGCCTTGTCATTCTTATTACATTTTTCCTCTTCTACATCTAGAATACAAACTGCTGCCTGATTCCTCTGAAGCTCTATATAGCTGTATGTAGATATATACTCTGATCTATCTATTAATAAATTTATAAATATTCTCAGAAATATATATTCTCTTAAAAATCACCCTTGAAACTGGTGATGTAACAATGTTGGTCAAACTTAACATTGATGCAAGTTCTTGAATGGGAAAATCTTATTCCAATACAATTCTTCTAGGGGAATTAAATGGTTGCCTAAACACTCCTTGAAAGACACATGTGCAAATTGAGTAAGAACTTAAAAGTCTTTGTTTCTTTGGGCTGTGAAGCTCTCAGTGTGTGTAAGTAATATGAGCAATGTCTCAACTCTTCCAAAAAGCTGCTACTGAAAATAGTTTAGTACCATTAACAGCAAAACAGGCCCAGGCAGAGCCACTGTCTATAAAGAAACATTTCAATAATATAATGATGATAATAATAATAATGCTAACAACAATTATAATAAACAACTTTCACATACCTGTTGGGAGTATAGAAAGGAGAAAAATATGAGAAGGTGTCCTGTTTTGGAAATAGGAACATGTTGTTAAAAACACTATTTAATCAAACAGAAATCTCTTAAGTCTCTTGTGGAGAGGTGCTTCATAATTAAATAATCCTTGAAAATATTCTTGACATGGGAATATTATTCCTTTTAAACTACTCTGGATATCTTATTCAACAGCTTCTCTGGATGATAAGCTTCATAATGTTTTCAATATACACTCTGTAGTCTCATTTACTAGTTTACATTTTCTTTGGTCTTGCTTTGGGTATGTTATGTAATTTTGTTTGCATGCACCTATCCAAAAGATTTGGAATTTTACAGCCTTAAATATATTCTTATGCCCAATTTAGATTTGTGATATTGCCCTATTAGAAACTAGAATAAACATGCATCTGGATGTAGATACAGAAGAAACCCTAAATCCCTCTGCAGGTTCAGCATTTTGGAAGATATTTGTTTGTTTTCTAGTTCAACCAAAACAACTCAAACCACTGTGTTTTCTGGCCACCATTCCATTCTGAAACGTTTTAATCTGTAAACAACAGACAACAGGAAACAAAGCAACCACTCTCTTTTTATGTTGTTTTCTTCCTCATGGCTCATATTGGCTCCCATTCAGCAGACCTTTGTTCATTTTAGTTCTTAAGGAATCTGCATTTGGAAGGTTGGGCATAACTAGACTCAGCTGTTGAACTTCCCTGAAATAGCTGTATTAGCCTATGGTCAGTACAATTTAGTGGCTTTCAAGGCGAACTCTCACCTCCTTCAAGTTGATGAGCTCACCTAAGCCAGGCAGCACATAATTAACTCCTGTATAGTGCTTACTGTCTGATCCACCTTTAAGTCATCAGAGCCAATTAATCTCTCGAACTCTGGACATTTGCTTGGCTCAGGGACTCATCCTCTGAGAAAATTCACTGGAAATAGCTACTGTAAGGCTTTTATATCCTTTCAGAATGGCCCAGAGACCTGAAAAAACTCATAACATGCAAGCACATGCCATATAGGATGTGTAAAACTGTTTTCAGCCTTTAATACTTGTACATTTTAAATTATATGCTTGATACTAATCACGCTAAGTGATATAATAAATAAATAATGAACTATCAGATAACGTGAAACATTAGAATGAAAATACCCATGTATAAAAAATATCTGTGGCCAGACAAAGAAGACAAAGAGAAATGAACAAAATTTAAAGAATATCGCATGTCTGGATCTCTTTGTTCCTTTCCCTTTGAAGTCAGCATGTGACATGTGCATGAAAGAAGCGGTCTTAAACTGCATCTTTTGAGAAATCAAATGAAGCAAATTCCCCACTGTTAATGAAAATATTATGAATCTGAACAGCCTTAATATCTCTAGGCTTTCTTTATTTAGTCATGTGGGAAATAATCATGCTTTTTTCTAGCTTTTTATGACTTGTAGGAGATAAAAACCTCTTTGTCCTCTAACCTATTTGACTTTGAATATTCCATTATACATGAGTTTACTTATGTAGTCCATTAACAGATCATCAAGTTTCTATTTTTAGCATTAATAGATACCATTAATTGACATTATTATTTTGTTATTTTTATATTTTACAGATTCAGACTTTCAAGTTCTTTATGCTCTTGTTAAGAGACCCCTGTGTTGATTTATCTTCCTATTCCACCAGCCCATGCAATGTATCCCAGTAGTTTAATGAATTCCTCAGAGCTAAGTTCAACATGAGTCTTCAACACCAAACACCACCACCTGTGCTAGTCACAACATAAGCACTAGTCCATTGAGCAGACTCACTCTATAAAGAACTGCCATAACCTGCTTTTCAAAACTTGACCTTCCAAAACAGAGGCCAAGATTTAAAAAGGCTTAAAAATCATCTCATAGACATCATGGATATCCCAGGAAAACAAACACACACACATACAAACAAAAAAAGAAAGGTAAAAACTCCATCAAAACAAACTAAAATTTGAGAGGTTTGTGTTTCAAACGAGAAATAGCTCTTTGAAAATATTCTGACATGGTTATCATGATTAAGAATCAGATATTTCTTTTTAAAAACGATCAGTTTCACAGCAGTGTTAATTTAATATTGCTTGTTGATCTTTTCCATCTTTTGTGTCTTTTTTCTCTACTTTATTTTGATCTGTGTTTGTTTAGTATTTATGACTAACCTTTTAATCTTCTATTCTTCATTTTATTGTCATTTTATGAAGTGTTAAATAACAAGTGTTGTGGAAAGTATTTTTTAAATTTCAGATCTAGAAATTTTTACGATCATATTTGCAATTTAGAAAAAAGTTCTTTTTTGCAAGAATTTGGGTACTTTTTATTATTATAATTATCCACAGAATTCGCTTTTCAATCCTTTCTTGATTCATGCCTTGCTAAATCTGATTATATATCTATTCATACACAAACATGTTCAGAGAAATAAAATGTTTAATATTACATCTAATTCATGCAGCTACAATATAATGTTTGCTAACTATTAAATTGGAATACATAAAAATTGAAACATTTTCTGCTTACTATTGGTTCTAAGATTTAAAGCTAAGTAGAAGTTTCTTAAATATTCATCAAGGTGATAATGACAGCAGAAGAGTAATAACTACGAGTCAAAGTTTTTACTAGATTGGCAAAGTTAATAAAAAGTCATCCATAACAGAGGTGGAGCAAATCATAGAATCGTTAAGGTTGGAAAAGCCCTTTAATCTCCTCAAGCCGAACCCTTAACCTAACACTGCCAGATCCACCAGTAAATCATGTCCCTCAGTGCCACATCCACAAGCTTTTTGAGCACTCAAGGGATGATGACACCACTACTTCCCTAAACAACTTGTTCCAATGCCTGACCACCATTTCACTGAAGAAATTTTACCAAATATCCAATCTAAACCTCTCCTGGCACAACTTGAGGACACTTTCTCTTGTCCTATCACTTGTTACATGGGAGAGGAGGCCAACCTGCACCTGATTGCACCCTCTATTCAAGTACTTGCAGAGAGTAATACAGTCTCCACTGAGCCTCTCTTTTTCCTCAGCTACTCCTCATAACATTTGTGCTCCAGAGCCTTCACCACTTCATTTGCCCTTCCCTGCACACACTCCAGAACTTCAATCATAGGATCGTAGAGTGGCCTAGCTAGGAAGGGATCTTAAAAATCATCTAGTTCTAACTCCCATGCCATGGACAGGGAGACCCTTTACTAGACCACGTTGCTCAGAGCTCCATCAATGTTATTCTTGCAGTCATGGATCCAAAACTGAGCGCAAGATTCGAGGTGTGGACTCATCAGTGCTGAGTACAGGGGGACATAAGTCCAGGCTGCTTTGCATTCATGAAAAGCCTCCTCTGATTTTTGAAATTTTGAAAATCCTCTAGCCATTCCCAACAGTATGAATCTTCTGTCTCTGTCAGATATCACACAGCTCAGTAACCACCAGGAATTACTGTGACACTTTAATAGCCAGCTAAACTCAATGAATCCAGAAGTCTGAACATGGAAATATAAATCAGCTAACGCAGCAACTTATTGATCTTATTGGATCCTATTGGTCTCTTTTAATTACTTGTGTGATTCTGGAATGCATGAGCAGTGCAGACAGGGAAGTACTGATTAATATGACATACAGTCCCATTGAAAGAACATACAAAAGAAGTGTGGGATTAAACTAAGGAAAACAGAATTTAAGAGAAACTTGTAGAAAAACCTGCAAAAGATTAGAGGTGTCTTCTGCAAATTCTTTCAAACTGGACAAAACTCAGTCTTTACACTTCTATCACATTGTTGTGTAAAGCATCTGCTAATTGGTCCTTTCAAGTAGTAATTGATGGTGATTACAATGGTGATTTATAATGATGATGATAGCACAGAGTTCGGAAACTTAATCATTCTTGAGTGCCAATGCTGGCACTGTGCAGCTTCTTCCTAACTTCAGTATCATCAAACTCTATTAAATTCTGGGGAATCATATTTTCAGCAGCTATAAAAGTCACTCATATCAAATTTCTTCTGATCACTTGGATTGATTTAAAATTTTTGCTATTTAAAATCAATGTTATGAGTTTTTTTAACTGCCTATAGATAGACTGACATTGGCTTTCATCATTGTTTTAGCTTCTTGGGAGAAGCTTGGTCTGGCTTAATCCCTAGCATACTTGGCAATATTAAATAATTAAATACAAAATTTTGTGTCCTTCCAGCCATTTCATAGAGGCATAAAAAAAAAATAAGAAGACCTGCCTAGCTTTCATTCATCAGCTTTTTCTTGTCTATCAGCAGAGTGATCACGCCTGATAAAGGAAAAAGATTTAAAGAGCTTGAAAGAGATTCTCAAAAGACTGACTAAAAGACAGAATGAATAAAAATAATTCCAAGCACATATCTGTTAATACGGTCAGCACCATGTGTAAAAATGTTGTGTTTTGACACTGGATGCCAGACAACCACCAAAGCTGCTCTCTCACTCCCCTCTGCAGCCAGACAGGAGAGAGAAAATATAACAATGGGTTCATGAATTGACATAAGGACAGAGAGAAATCACTCATCAATACCATCGTGGGCAAAACAAGCTCCAGTTAGAGGTATTAATCGAATTTATTACTAGCAAAACCAGAGCAGGATAATGAGAAGTAAAACAAGACCTGAAAAACACCTTCTCCCACATGCCTCCACCTTCTCAGCTCTACCTCCCCAGTGGTGCAGGGAGACAGGGAATGGGGTTTATGGGCAGTTCATCACACATTATTTCTTCTGCTGATTAGGGAGAGGAGTCCTTCCCCTGCTCTAGTGTGGGGTCCCTCCCCCAGGAGACAGTTCTCCATGAGCTTCTCCAGCCTGAGTCCATCCCATGTGCAACAGCCCTCCCAAAGCTGCTGCAGTATTTGTCACTCTTCCATGGGGTGCAGGGACAGGCTGCTCCAGTGTGGGTTCTTCTCTCCACAAGCCTCCCATGGGGTCACAACCTCCTCTCAGGCATCCACCTGTTCTGGTGTGGGGTTCCTCCACAGGCTGTGGGTGAATGTCTGCATCCCCATGGATCTCCATAGGCTGCAGGGTCACAGCTGCTAAACCATGGGCTGCACCATGGGCTTCAGGGGAATCTCAGTTCTGGTTCCTGGATCACCTCCTCCCCCTCCTTCTGCACGGACCTTGGTGTCTGCAGAGTTTTCTTGTCACATGTTCTCACCCTGCTCTTCTCTGGCCACAGTTACAACTGCATACTAACTTTTAATTTTCTTCTTCTCATATCTGTTATCACAGAGGCATTAACACCGTTTCTAATTGGCCCAGCCTTGGTCAGTAGCATGTCCATCTTTGGAGCCATTAGAGATTGGCTCTGGTGGACATGAAAGATGCTTCCAGCAATTTCTTCCATAAGCCAATGCCATAGCCACCCTCTGCTACCAAAGGCTGGCCATGCAAACTCAATATAACAAATTAGAACCATTATGGCCTTTTAATACCCTAGCTTTTTTCTGCATGCAAGAAAAACTTCCAGTTTCAAATTTATTTTGACATCCTAGAAGGGTGAAGTCATGTAACTTTCTGAAACACTTAAAACTTGATTAACTTCTGAAGTTGTAAATTACAAACACTACTAAATTGTGTTCTTTGCTGTTGTAAATAACTGTTTAAAATATGTATTAAACCATCTCTAATCACATGACAGAACTCAAAGTATGTTTGGCCATCTATCTGCCACCTGGTCTTGTTTTTTTGGGAATCGAAAATTCAGATGAAAACTGCATTAAGATAGACTGGGGTAGAGTAACATTTCAGGGATTTTAACAGCTGTGCAGTGAGGAAATATGATTTTTTTTCACTCATTATAAAATCTTTCACCCTTGGAAATTTCATAACAGGTGGTTACATCCTCTCAGAAGCAGATACAAGATTGTATGGGAATGGTGTAATAATGGTTTGCAGGTCTAAAAAGTCTTGAATTCAAAGTAGTCCAACTCTTTCTAAATATTTATGAATAAAAGCTCATTACTGTCTTTGAAATCAGATAGGTATTCACATATCCAGAGTGAGTTGTAAAGTCTCATGCATACAAGGAAGCATCAATTAAAAATAAAAAAAGGCTATGTACAATCCAGAACAATTTCTGAGGTACAGGGCTCAAATATCTCCAGAAGAGAAAGCTATCAATTCATAAACATTAGAAAAAGCTAATGTAGAAAAAGCTGGCTGAAATAAAAGTTGGAAATCTGACAATTTCTTTTATCCAATTGATCAATACTTTTTTGTTGTGTGTTTGGTTTTCCACAAAGCTCAGAAAATTCTCAACTAAAAATGGAGTGTTTTAAAGAGTAATGGAATGTGGAGAGCAGAACTGAGCTTAATGACATTAACTGTCTCCATAATGGAAAGTTAAGGGAGTTCTGGTGTTCTTTTGACATTTTAATTGGGAAAGATGTTTCATTAGACATAATTTGAATATAACTATGAAAGGAAAATTCCCACGAAAAAAATTCTAATATTGGAGAAAAACGCTTGGAGGAAGAGAATAATCTGAACAGAAACAGGCTTGGTGAGAAAATCCTAGTTAATATTTGAAATTATAGAAAAAGGTCTGGACTCTTACTGAAATAGCTGGAGAATGTGGTTTAATTTAGTAAAATAAACAAGAGAAACCACAGTAGATATTTAGAACACAAAGACCATAAAGGCTACAGGACAGTCTGTGGTACAAAAGAGATGTAACACAAGATAAATATCATGTTTTAGCCCCAGCTGGAAACTAAGCACCAGAGCTGCGTGCTCACTCTCTGTCCAGATGGGACGGAGGAGAGAATCAGAAGAGTAAAAGTTAGAAAACTCACGGGTTAGAGTAAAAGTTTAGTAAGTAAAGCAAAAGCCACCTGTGCAAGCAAGGCAAAACAAGGGTTCCTTCAGCACTTGCCATTGTCAGGCAGAGGTTCAGTCATCCCTAGCAAAGCAGAGCTCCTTGTGTACAATGGTGATTTGGGAAGACAAACACCCTCACCCTGAGCATTCCCCCCTTCCCTCTACTTTGCCTAGCTTTATATGCTGAGATAACATATTGCATGGAATTTCCCTTGAGTCTGTTGGGGTCAGATGTCTGGGTATGTCCCCTTCCAGGCTCCCTGCTGGTGGGATGTTGGGAGAAGTGGGATGTTGGGAGAAGCAGAAAAGGCCTTGATGCTGTGTAAGTGCTGCTCAGCAGAGACTAAAATACCCATGTGATCAACACTGTTTTCAACACAAATCCAAAGCACAGCCCTTACTAGTTACTATGAAGAAAATAAACTCTATGACAGCCAAAACAAGCCACAATCACTATTAAAATGTCAAGTGGCCAGAGGAAGAGAAGTCTAAAAGAGGAGAACTCATATTTCCAATACTCTAAAAAAGAACTTGTTACATGACAACAGTATTTTCCCTTAACAGTAACAGATAACAGGTTTATATATAAGGAAGTACATTTATATGAAAAAAGACTATTGCACAAATAATAGAGATACTGATGTGACAGCAAAACAGAATATATCACTTTCCTATAACTACTGAAATATGTCAGAAAGAACAACTGCAATTGCCAGGAAAATTCAAGGCTGAAGGGCATTACCTTGTTACAAGAAAACATTCTTCCTCCAGGTGGAAAAAGACTTCTGAGGAATTTGAGTATTCTTTCACTCCTGACACTAATGATATTGCTACAGAACTTGGCTAACAGCTTTGCTAGTAGAAGATCAACCATGGGGTTTTGTGCTACTTCAGTTTTATAATTCTAAAAAAGACCAAAAAAAAAAAAAAGTTAATTCCCATTAATCTATGTTGTAGGAGTCAGATAAACTAGCCACTTATTTCACAAGTTCAACAGTTCCAGCAGCAAAATTCTACATTTATTTCTTAAAAACAAAACAAAACAAACAACAAACAAACAAACAAAAGAAGATAAGCAGCTATAAAAAAATTATCAATAAGAGCTGATTCACAAGTATTTAACAATATACTCTGTGACCTTAAATATGCTACTGAGGAAGACTGTGAGGGAGGGAGGCAAACAACACTGGTTCAAAACACGAGATACTTCTGCCAGATATTTTTCTGGGGGGTAAGCTTTTTTCTGTATGGCTTCCTACGAAAAGAAGGAATTTACTAATGAATCATAGAGGTAGCTTCTGTGAGAGACATTTTCTGTACATGTTTATAACACCACAAGGGGACTTTTGACTCACTGATCAACAGAAGCCACGAAGGAGCTGTTAATTGTGAAGTGTCTGATTCAGGGAGCATCAGTAGGAGGAGGTGAAGAATAGCCATTATGTATAGCCAGAATGGATTGGCTCTTAAAGTACAACTGACTGAAAACAGCTGGTCAAGTTAATGAGTTGGTACCTTAAATTTATTTTATACAGGCAATATTTTAGCGTAGAAAACTTGGGTTTGTTTTGCTCTCTATTTTCTCTTCTGTATAGTGTTTATTTTTGTTTTCTTTGGTGCCTTGTTAACCTCCCAAAGAAAAATGTTTCAGTGGTTTTTGTAGGAAAATAAAAGTAGAACAAAGACCAAAAGGTTTATTTTGCCATTATATGAACGCCAAATTAAAGTAAAATAAAATAAAACCTCTCAAACAGCTCTTCCAAGTCTTCTAATTTATTAAGTGCAACCTGTGTGGCCACAAAAAGTGCCACTTTCTTGCAAAGCAAATTGTGGGAAATATTAAAATAAGTAATGCTGAAAAAACCATCCAATTTTATGCTACATGATTCTAACAAAAGTGTGAGTCAAACCATTACTGATCAACAGAGAATCCCTTCAGTTTTACAATTAAGAAGGGACAAGGTACAATCTGAATCACTAGGAAGTATTGTTTCCTTCTTCCTTCTATATTGGTTTCTCTTTGAAGTAGAGGAGAGAGAAAAAGAAGGCAAAATTATGGCATCATGGGAACTTGTCAGCTAGTGCAGGATCTGTGAATGTTTGCTCATGTTACAACCTGCCATGTTTCCGAAAACCTGGTTTGCCTAGCTGAAGCACTTTATGACAGCATGTATAGCCTGAATAATTCTAATTATTCATGGATCTAGGCACCAAAGCACATAAATAAATCTAGCTGTAGCTCAGTGAAATGCGGCTATATGTTAGAAACTGGAAAAACTACATTTGCATTGTAATGTCACAAATATATCTATAGAGTACATTATCTATGGATGTATTAATCCAAGGTTAAATGAAGTACAACAATAAATTGTTTTTAAGGAAAAAGATTATTTTTAACCAATGTTTTTTTGCTTCATTTGCTGCAAGTATTATGCATAGTTTTGGTTTTGGTTTAAGTATTCAAATTTTTAAAAAAATACTTTTTCTCAAAATTTGAAATTTCCTGCTTGGCAGTGTTGAAATTATTTTTCCTAATGTTCCTAGACTGAATAGGATAGTTTGTTTTCTAGGTATTAAACCACTAGGTGTTAAACCACTAAGACAAACAAATGTCTGAGTTTCTGAAAATTTAACCATCCAACATTCCTTAAAATAAAGTGTGCTGTATTATTCTACAGGAATAATGCAATTATTAATTAGTCTATAATTCTAAGGAATTAAGGGATAGGTCTTGTTTATCTGTCCTTGTCCCTATGGGTAATTTAATTTTCAAGATGTCAGCTCAGAATATCATATAGCAGACACAAACAGGTCCAGGAAATATCTGAAACATGTTGAAGATAATTTATCAGTGCAGGTTCTAAGGGAGCTGACTAGGAAAGGTGTGCTTCTGGCTTTGTTTTTTGAAAACAGATTGGAACTTGGAGTTGACATGGTAGTCTGTGGCTGTCTGGTTACAGTGACCACAAACTAACTGAATTTCAAATCATTGGAAACAGGAGAAAAACTGCCAGCAAAACTTCAACTCTGGATATGGGAAGAGCAGAATTCAGTCTGCTGAAGGAGTTAATTGGTAAGGTCCCCTGCTTTTGATGGTATAGGGGCCCATAAATGCCAATCACTTTTTAAGATGCTGTCCTAGGTTACACTATAGCTGTATTTAAGTATTCTATTACCACCAGCTGTGGGGCATTAGCTGTTATCTCCTGCTATGACTCACCCCTGATAACAGACAATGGGCTAGCAAGAACCAACCACGACTCATGGAATTATCTCATCCTATTGTGGGATGCTCCGCCCAGGAGGGAGGAGCCAAGCATTCCCATCTGGATATAACCTGGCCTTGGAACTGCCCAAGTCAGCCCTGTCTACTGGGTTCCCAGAGGACAAGAGCTACTACTGGACCTTCAGCTGGAGACCAGACCTTCCACAGGATCACTGCTTCAGTAGAACTACTTCATTTGGATTGCTACCACCACCCTAACAGGGTGTCAGGTTGTATCTGACTTTGTCAGTGCTTTTCCTTGTATTATTCCACTTTTTTTTTTTTTT
>VZRM01003956.1:521362-565919 GCA_013397955.1 Grantiella picta
CCCTTTTTTTTTTTTTTGGTTGGTTTTCCAATTAAATTTTAATCCTGACTTGTGATCTCCCCCTGGTTTGTTTTCAAACTAATACAGATGCATCTTTTAAGAGAGCAGGAGCAGGAAACTCCAAAGTGTCAGAACTCGAGCAGAGCAGATGGGTGGATTGCTAAGCAGGGATCTTCTAGAACTGAGGTAGAAAAGGAAGGTATATACACGTTGGACAGGTGACACAGGAGGATTTCAGAGATGCTGTTGACTGTAGGGAGAAAATGTTTGTGTTTCAGACATACTGGTCATCACTGAGTAATGCTTAAACAATGTCAAAGTCTTTTCTACTCCTCACACCATCCCACTGACAAGTAGGCAGGGGGTGCACAAGGATTTGAGAGGAGACACAGCCAGAATAGATGATCCCAACTGACCAAAGTGATATTCCATTACATATGGTATCATACTCTGATATAAAAATTGCTAGGAAGGAGTAAAGGTGACACACACATTTGGAGTCACAACGAATTTCTTCCCAAGCAACTGTTATGCCTGACAGAACCCTGCTTTCCTGGGGATTTCTTAACACCTGTTTGTCAGTGGGAAGTAGTTAACAAATTCCTTGTTTTTCTTTCCTTGTTTGTGCAGCTTCTAGATATTTACAAAACTGCCTTTATCTGAACCTATCTCTTTTTCACTTTTACCCTTCTGATACTCTCTTGCATCCAGTTGGGGGGATTGAACAAGGTGCTATTTGGGTTTAGTTGCCTACCAGGGTTGGCTCACAATACCTGCGAGAAGACCCTTTCTACTAGTTCAAGTGGATTTAAAGTTGTTAAACATAGAACTAGAATAAATTGAGTAATGCATAATCTAAAATATATTTTGTCCACTGCAACTGTTGTGTATGTTAACCAGAATGAATCTGCACCTGAGAATACCCATTTTATTCTATTAGTTCAGGCAGAGCACTTCACTTCTTAAGAGCTGAAGGAAGATAACATAGGTACATTACATGAGAAACTTATGTGCCACTATTAAAAATAATACACAACAGATTACCATAAGTTTCTTCATAAATATTCAGACGTCAGGAAGACACAGTAGGAATATTTTCAAGACAGAGAGAAACAATATCTATTGTCAATGGCTGTATTTCTCTTGTCAGAGGGGAATAATCTTCAGTTTAGAAGTATCTGGTATGATCAAACGTGGAGTGTAGCCTGAGGGTTTAATGGATTTCTGAGACTGTCTTCCTTACAGATTTCAACTAAAAATCAACGTGAAATAAATCTACACAAGTTTGCATTTACTGCAAGGACAGAAGAATGTAGAGTTCCAATCTGTGTATTAATTAAATGCAATAGCAGGCTTTTGTGTGCTAGTGAGGTGACGATAAGAGCATTAGTAAATTATTATTCCTTCTACTGCTCTTATATTTTTTTTTTCTAACTTATGAACAAGATGATTTAAATTTTCCGAAATATATAGATAAAGAACTTTATGCATTTAGCTGGAGCTATCCTCACCAGAGCAGGGGCAGAATTAATACTTGCCCATGGCACACTCATGTATGAGGGCTGGATGTGGGGTCCAGTATGTGAATCATATGGTCCTTTTGGGCTTACAAGCCTTTCAGTATTTATCTCAACCTGTCAAATCTATTCATGTCAAATGCTAGCTGTCCAGAATCTCTTTGAGATGGCATTTACAAAACATAAACAAATAAATTGTGAAAGTTTTAAATCAGATAGTCTGATACAATGTGTGAAAAGAAGTAGTAATCAAAAAATTCCGGTTCTTGAAGCTATTCTAAACTCCATAGAAGACTTTAGGAGTCAAAGGACAAACGAAAGAGTTTTTTCCCTGAGTAAAGCAAATCTCTTCAGTTGTGCAAATAAGCTTCCCTCTTTTACTGAATCTCCTATCTCAGGGATTTAGGTAGATGGACATTAAGAGAACTGTAATGCATGTAACTTGGGCATGCAAATCTGCACAGCTTAGCTGATCCTAATGTGCCTATGGTGTTCAAATGTCCACATGCAGCTGGGTGACTAGCTAATTTTATGCACCAGAACTCTACCAAAACTGTGGCCATTAACACACTTCGTCTGCCATATGTTATTAGTTTTAGAAAGCATGTGTTATGACCTAAGACCAAAGTCACCAAAGCAAAGAAGTCAATTTTTTGCTGCCAACGTCTAAACCTCCAGTGATCTCAGCGCAGCTGTGACAACTTATCCCAGTGGCCAAATTAGTTCTTATATAAGACTAAAACTCAGCTCAAATACTGAATCCCCACATTAATGTCATCATCACAAATGGATGGTGTTATGTTACTACTTACTTATTTCACAACATCTGATAATTTTTAACTTTCCTGTTTTGACCTCCTCCTTATCCTGAATAATTTGTAAATGTCACTGTAGAATAGGTAACCGCCTTTATAGCACTGGTCTAAAGTCAGTCCAGACGGTGTCAGCTAGCAGTTATTAACTGTTTGTTAGTTTGTAGGAAATAAGTGAATGTAACAGCTGCTGATCCCAACTACTAGCAAGCCAGTGCTCACATCACGTGAACAGTGCACAAGAAAACCAAAAGGCCTAAGTAGCACCTCATTGGAAGTCCTGGCACAGAGACCAAAGGCTGCAAATGAAAGGGACACATTTGGAGTAATAAGACAGCTTACCCTGTCCTGTGCTTCCTGTGAAATGAAATTTGCTCCTAGTTATTGCAACAATAGCCCAGGACTGTGAGAGTGTGGTAACCAATGCCCATACACCCCAATCTGGGTTTGATGAGAAGTGGCACATTTCAGCAATGTCCCTGTCCCAGCCTCTGTCACAAGTAATTTTCTTCCATAAAGCCATTAAAATGAGGGGAGAGACTAGTTGTCTCTCCCCCTTTTAGTCTCACATAAGCAAACACCTTTAATGTTTGAAAACAGTTTATTAAAGCTGTTACCCACACAGCTTAATAAACACATTGAGAGCATTTCCCTGAGGAGGCTGGGAATTAAAACACACCTGGCCTTTCCCCAGCTTCTTTAGCATTCTGATAGCAAGAGAGATTAGCAAGTCAACATTCCTTAAGCAGCAGAATCCTGTTTGTCGTATTTTTAATCAATGGATCCAATTCTAAATCCTATGCTGCATCTTTTCCCCTCTGATTCAGCAAACCTCCAACAATGATTAGAATTTTCAGTGTCCCAGTTTTGAATAATTTTTATTTTTGGCTTTTCATTGTAGAAATGAGCACTCTCACTACTATATGTTGCTGCAAATGAGTAGGTTCCTGTTTGAGTTCTTAAGATAAACAGAGAAAATCTACCAGGTCTGCTGGTCAAAGCTTATAGAGGGAAGATATCATTCATCCTTCGTTTTTTGCAGGTAGAAACTCTACATGGCAGATCCAGCAGAAAGGAATCATCCAGAAGGATTTTTAGAAAATTTTTAAGGTGGATCAAAGAGTTTATCAAATAGTCACTGAAAAATGTAAAAAGGAAATTTTTTGTTGAGACTTTTCATAAAGTGAAATTTGTGCTGAAACAGGCACCTTTAATTAGTACAGCGGTGAAACTTGAAAGGTAAGTATTGAATAACCAGTTAAATATCATGAAGAAGATATTACAGAGACAATTTGCAAACATTGAGAAAAGCCAGGAAACAACTTGTACTGCTTATTTCTCAACATCTCAGAGTAAATTCCTGCAGTGCCAGTCTACTCTACAAGGAAGGAAGGTAGAACTAAAGAGCCAATAAATGTATGCATGGTCATACATGTATATGTGCATCCTATATAGGTAACTGTGTGAATGAAGAAATAGATTAGTTTATACTAAAAATAAAATATGTATGAAGTGCTACCTACTATCTCAAATACAACTTTGACTGCCATCTTATTGAGAGTGAGTGCTGTTCTATTTTTTTCTGAGAATTTAAGGAACTCCTTTCTCTGCTTAAAAACTTGCCTTTCTGGAGCCAAATTAAGCTTTCTGTTTTCCTTTTTCTTCATCTTCTGTTATTCAGTTCACTGCACAGCCTTGTGGAAGAAATTGCAAGACACTATGGACTACTTCTGTGTTAGCAAGACACTGGTTAACACCACATGCCATCTTGTCACATGTCTAAATAATGCTGTCACTTAACTGTCTTGCTGCATAGAAAACATAAATGACTGAGTGAAATAAAATCTTCTGGTAAAGTTTTACCTTGACAACATGGGAAAGAAAACGATATTGAAAGAGAACGTTATCACTGAATTAGCTGGTGTTCTGGCGTCACCAGCCTCTCTATTCTTTGTACTCACCCTTAGACAAAGTTGTGGTAAAGCTCGAAAATCTAAGTTCAGCATTTCCTTATGACAGAGCATTATAAAGCCTTTTTTATTGTCTCATTGTGATTGAACTGAATGGAAAACACAAAGAAAATGCATGTCAGTTTATCTCCTATATGTACTTGTATGCAAAGAAGACTCAAATGTGACTTGGAAATATAACGAGTATGTAGTTCCTCTTGTGCAAAAATTTCTAGAATCCTACAGAATGAAGCACAACATCCAATTCATCACTTTCTTTGAAATAAAAAGTCATTGAAAAACGTAATTTAACTTAGGATGACATTTTGAAAAAAAATTCTGTACACTTCTACATTTTTTTTCAATGACAGAGTCACTGATCAATGGCTTCCTTCAAACTCTTCCTGATGGAAGCAAATCCTTGGACTAGCTTTTTCCTGTCTTCCAAAAGTATATGTAAGATGCACACCTTCTGTAAGATACATGGTTTTTGCTTATTACTGATGTTTCCAGTGTTAGGTCCTGATGTGTCTCTGCAAACTTGAATTTCAAAAACGCTGAAGAATAAAAAGAGAAAGTTTAGCTCTTCTCTTTTTTTTTTTTTTTTTTGGGTTTTTTTTTTTTTTTTTGTTTTTTTGTTTGTTTTTTGTTTGTTTTTTTGGTTTTTGGGTGGGTTATGAGTCACATGAGGAGAAGAGATTCAAGCTGACTTTGGTGGATATTTGACAGGTTTCCCACAGCCAAAAGATCCCTTTTAGCAAGTTCCACATGATCAGGTAGACATCCTGGAATTCCTTCAGGATGTTGAGGATGTCCTGTTAAAAGCTGATGGTTGGAGTACTATATAAATAGGCCGATACTGATATTTGTTCCTATAACCTTCTAAACAATGTGAGCCTTTTTATGCTCTTCCTGTTTCTAAGATGACTTTCAGTGTCCATGTGTCATCTCCTAACTTTAGAATTTTTCAATAGCCAGGTAAAACCTGTAAAAAGCAAACAGTTAAGGAGATGTTCAGTAGACACCTATCCTCTCACCATCCAGCATAATTGAAAAAGCTCTAAAAGAGTTGGCTATTTACTTCTCTGTAAATCAAGGTGCTGAATAAAACTGAAAAGGGGATAATAACTTTCTCTCTGTTTTTGAGAACATGAAAGATAAAACATATACCTAATGTGTACATGGCTAAATATGGTTAAAATGTACGTCTGCTTAGAACTGAGATGCTTTCTAAAAGGATATGCAGTCTCAGTTAATTCTGTCATATATCTTTGGGCTTGCTAGGTTCTATACAAAGAAAGTAATTGGCCATCCCCACACCAGAAATCCTCTCTAATTAGAGACCAAAGGCAAAGATTTGCTGTGGAAACGAAGCACAAGTAGCGAAGGGATTTGTCTAAGATTCCACAGTTTATTAATATCAGACTAAGGTATGGAACATTAATATTTATTAAAAATTTATCAGGTGCTAGATGACAGCTTATCTGATAGGTGTGTAATATGCACATATTTGTTACTAGTGGTTGAATGTTCAGATTGAAAATCACTTATGACTTATTTTTAAGGTCATCAGAGATATTAATTTATTTAAAAAAAAAAAGATTCTCTGAGGTAAAAGGCCATATTCCTTAGATCAAGAATTTTTCTGGGACAGAGTCTTTCTAGTAACTGTAAGTTATGGTTTTAATATAGTTCTAACCCTAAGACCCACTGTACATTATCTCATCTCTCAACATTTTACTGCTTTGAATTGTATGAATTTGATCATAAATATAGAGCAAATCAGACATAAATCTAAGACCATAGAAAAAAATCCCAGGAACACAAGTTTTAGGGATTTTTTCAATGTGTTATTATCCCCTTGCAGAGCAAAATTTCTGGAATATATAAAATTAATAGAGGCAAAAAAGGATAAAAAAATTCTCCCCTCCTCTCCTCCTGCAAATGGATATCTTCCACAAAGAAATTCATGAGTCGAATTATTGATTATTTGTTATCTAAAAAGCAGTGCATTTCTCTGTTAACCAAATAAAACCCAAGTATGTATAACAGAAAATATGAGTCACATGAGGAGAAGATGTGCAATTCAGGCTGGCCAGGTTAGTGATACTGTAGCTGAACACAAGGGAAATTGTGCTTTCAGCTTCACTGATTTCAGCTGACATCACAAAAATTTCTCTAGCATTTTAGAGAAAATTTACAGTGCAGCTAAGTAAAAGCCTATTTATGTTGGTATGTTTGTTTTCCTTGTGATATTTTTACTACCCAAGTAAAAGACAAATCATTAACACGACCAAAAGTTCCTAAAAGTAGTGTCTTCACTCATAGTGATTATTTTACATTCTATCAGTATCTAAAAAGAAAAGGTCACAGCACCTCACTCCACTTATCTACTTCCCCTTAAATCCCCAGAACAGAATAGTGCTAATGTGTATGTGAGAAACAGGAAAAGAAACAAACAGAAATCTGAAATGGTCTTGTGTACTTCGCTGTTTTTTCTGAAAAAAAAAAAAATACAGTTCTATGGCTTTGCAGAAGATATGGTATTTCTAGACATAACTAACAGTCTTGAACCATTGTTGAGAGTACAACCTCATTAGTCCCCTGTTTCTTCCTTAAACAGATCAGACTTGGTCAAATATGAAAGAATTTGCGAGATCCAATATCCAGTGGTGTTGAACGACCCCATGACAGTATTAATACTTAGTAGAAGTCTTTCTGTGTTCTCTTATCTGTATTGGCCCCTCCAGACCTTCTTTTGTTCTCATAGCTGTATGGATTATGTTTTATAAATTATGACAGTCTACCAATAGAAAATCAGTCAGCCAGGAAGGGCATCACCTCTTCTGACTAGAGCATTCAGATTACTTTGGCAGCTTAACTATTGTCTCAATCTAATCCCACCTAAGAAAGAAAACTTCGGTTTTGCATTTTCCCTGTCTCTGCCTTGGTGATATTTCAAATTTATGCTTCACTTGCTAATTGAAATAAGTTAGTAAGGTCTCTGGATGATCACATGGAGGGTACCATCCATCAAAAACTAAAATCATATGCCTCTCTCTTTGGCTTAATGTCATTACTATTATTGTTAAGACAACATGAAATAGAGTGCTGATCTGTATGTGATTGTTTCATGAGCACCTGTAGAGATGCTGAAGGATATCATTCAAGCCATGACTTTATTCTTCAGTATAAGCATTCTGAAATCTGGGAAAGTAAAATAAGGGGAGGGAGAAAACCAACAAAAGAAAGATGAAGAAAATGAAAGCTGACACTGGCTCACAGGGTCAAGTTTTATTTTATTTTAATTACTATTTTTTCACAGGGTGAGATGATTAGAGCTGGGGGGAATTTAAATATCCAAACTACCGTATGTTTGTCTCCCTGTGGAGCTGATAACAAAATTCTTCAAAACAGCTGAAATGACAGGAAATGGGGGGGTTGAGGCAAGGAGAGGCTAGGAGAAAACCTAAACCTGACAAAAGCTTAGTCTTCACCCTTATCGTCATGCGCCAGGTGTCAAGAATAAGACATTAGGGGGAGTGATGCTATTACTACATGGAAGAAATTATCTCAGGCAACTTGAGTAACTGTTGCTTTTATCTTTTACGGCTAAGCTTCTTGAGCTGTTTAATATCCTTAACTGCTCATCTGTTATTGTTATGACTTATTTTTTTTAATCTCCAGAGAGTTTGAAGTTTGTTAGTAAACTTTGTGGTCTTCTATTCCCTTCACTCTGTTGCAGAGTTGTCCTTCTTAAAAATATTTAAAGATTTAGCAATCTTTGTTAGTTTTTTTTAATTTTTTTTAATATTTTTGCATTATCTCTCCACACTTTTTGTTTATAAGTGGTTTTTGGACGTGTCATACTGTCAGCAAGAAAAATGACAAAAAAAAATTGTAAGAGATATAAAAGGAAAAGTTATTAACAACATGACGCATAAGTGAAATTCTGAACCTTTGAAAATTAGCAGATATTTAATTACGTACTGCACTTATACTTCTTATTCATATATATGTGTATATATATATTTTTACGGATAATCCTATTGAAACTAGTATATGGCTGTATTAGTCAATTAATTTAAATATAATTGAAGGAAGTAAAATATTATAATTCAAACTGTCACTGAAATCCAGTCACCTTCAAAATAAAAAGTGGCAGAAGAGCACACAGCTTAAATAACTTCATAGACCTGGGAATGGGAAAAGAGAAATTGGAAGATGATTTCCTAATTAATTTAGTCAGTTCAGCTTTGTCAATTATTGTTTTAATTATTCTGTTTCCTTAGCTTTTTTTCCCGGATTTATTAATTTTTCTTTCTTTTTTTTTTAATGTATTTATCCTAAAGTAAAAATTTCTTTTAACTTGTAAATGGGAGGACCTGACCCTCAATAGCCTGCTGGTTAGATGACAAGTACTACAGAATGCTGTAAAGTAAGCAAAATAAAAAAAAAAAATTGACCAAAATATGGATGAAGGCTGAAACAAAGCCAAATAGAAGTCCTGCAGTAGAAAAACACCAATTATTTTTACTTTTTTTTTTTAATTTAATGGAATATATGCACAGTACATCTACCACTTTTTCCCTTCCATACTCTGAATTAGCCAAACTGCACTTGAATAAAAAAATCTGAAGTCTTCAGTGGCAACTAACAAAACCTATTTAAGCAAAAATCCACAGTGGTAAGATGTCAAGTCAACATATGACTGTTGTCACCAGAACTTTATTTTCTGTTTGAAAATTAATAACAGTACATAATTTTCCTCTCATCCACTTGGGCAGCTTTTTTATCAGATTAAAAGTTCTCAGCTGTGATCTGTCTTTTACTTTCTCTGAAATTTATGACATTAGGTTTTTTTTGGGGAGGGTTGGCTTCTGCAATAGAACTAATAACCAAGTGTAGTCTGATTGCAGGAGACTATTTATATGATGTCCAGTGAAAATCTGTCAATACACTAGGCTGCCCTATGTGCTTTCTGAAAATATGCTTGAATTTTCCCATCATTTTTTCAGAATCAGTTTTGACCCTGTTTATTGGAGAACAGGATGGCAACTGAGAAGGAAATATCTAAATCTAATCTTTCTGGCGTTCTTAATCTGGGCTGACATAGTTCTACAGGAAGCAGAGTAAGCCCATTGCTAGAGTTTTGGAAAGCATACAATAGAAACAGAATTATAAGGAAAACAAGTTTTTGCTAAAAACTATATCGTAGCCAAGAACATCTTAGGCAGAGTATAGAGATGACTTCGCTTGTTTCTTTAACACCAAAAAAACATCATCTTCCTTGACACATCTGTTGCTAGATAAAAATACATCAAATAACAGCAAAAAAAAAATTCAAAATACCACTTTTATAAGGACATTTGTGTCTTTTCTTATTAAAGAATGAAAAATCAGGAATTTTATTGACAGTTTTTACAGTTGTCGTGACTGAGCTACTTTGAGTTTGTTTACATTATGATTAATCATTGAAAATATATGAAATCCAATCTCTGCTAGCTAATCTTCATGTGATGTATCATCTACATCATGTTTTGGGGCTTTTTTTTTTGTATTGTGATTAATAATGGTGTATGCCCTTCTAAAGGGACCATTCACATTTGTATGTTTTAATTAAAAGGTATTTTCATCAATATTCATACAAGAAATACTAGAATCCATTTTCTTCATAATCAAAATATCTACAATTTGTTCTCGAGAAAGTCTGTGTAAATTAAATGGAAAATTTAAGAAGCATAACAGCAGCAAATTATATTTTGGAACATGCACATAAAATACTTTGGAAAATATCAGTTTTCTAATGTTTTTATTAGACCAAGTATACAGCAAAGACCTGAAATATTACTGAAATTAGAGAAAATAAAAAAATATTACTTTCTTGAAAGGGAAATTCATGCAAAATAACAAAATAAGAATGTAAATCAATCCAAAATCTTAAAAACATCCTCTCCAGTTGCTTTCAGAATATTTTTAAGTACATACTGCATTTGGAGATGTCACAATAACGCTTGAGAATATTCCTCTAATGGAAAAAAGTGTTTAATTCCTTCACGTGTACTGCAATTAGGGATAGGTTTATTGACTAACTGTTGTGAACCTGTCTTACTGATGTCAGTACAGCAGTGAGAAAAGATTAAATGGACAAAGTGGTCCTAACCAGCTTTTAAGCAACTAAGTCCATATTCAGATTGAAGAAAAGCTTGAAATCCCCCACTCAGTTATCAAATAACCTTATGAGGTTCCTTCCTAGGAGTTTACATTTCTAATAATTGCTATGTTTAAATTACCTAAGTCTTGATAAGCCTAAGCAATTTAGCACCACACTTATCAGGCATTTTTGAAAAGACTATTTCAATGCAGATATATTTAGGTTTACTGAGTACTTCCAGGAAGCTTAGCTTTGAAGACACACATGACATGTTTTCTCTGATTGACTCAAAATCCCAGGCAAAAAGACTTTTTTGTAGCCAGTAGTCAAGTATATAGAACACTGAATCAGGCATTAAAAAGACTGATACCCAAAACTGGCATTTTCTATTGAATATATCTCTCATCTCTCAGAGCTGTGAGCAGATCCCCTGATTATTATCTATCCTGATGCATAATTCTCTCTGATCCCACTCAAGAAGACTTATTTTTTTAATTATTATTCTATTCACTACTCACTGAATAACAAAGAGACAAAAAGAAAGACTTGATAGTTTGGGAGCTGGAGCAGTCAGTGGAGCCCTGGTTTCCAGCTCCTGCTTCACTTCCAAAGAATCTGGCTTAATCTGTTGAGAAGTAACCTCAGTTAATGTTGGTAATTGATCCAGGGTGCAACGAGTTATAGCTCTGACAAGCAAAGTTGATCTAATTTCCTCTCAGCTTTGCAATTTCCTCCCTTTTCCAATCCTATTTTCTCTTGGTTGTCACAATGACAAGGCAATTCCATGGGATGTTAAAGTCTGGAAATGCAATTGACTCAAATGGTTTCAATGTGAAACTAATGTAGCCTTTTGGTGCCATGGGATGTGGAAGGAAGTCATCTTCTTCTCTGAGATGCTCTTCCCTACGTGTTTAGGACCAGTTAACTAATTTTCAAAACTTTGCTTTTTCTTTCTATGGGATGGCAGGAGTTAATTCAATTTTATCCCACTTTTTGTATTATTATTATAATATTCTCCTACAAAAACATTGTGAAACTAAAGGACCTTGACCACATAAGTGTTTAGCAATATATATTCTCATGTGGTAACAACTGCAATATATTCAGCTGACAAGTTCAAGCAATTCATTGGGTGATGATTTGAATCTACCTTCCATGAATACTGAATTCATTGTTCTCAGGAAGAAATTACACTGTAAGAAATTTCATTTTAGAGGGAATTGCATGTGGCATACAGCCATGCTGCAAATTCTTTGAGAATGTCCCTATTGCGTCAGTATACACACATTTGCTTTATATCATGTGGGGTACCTCCTTATTTTTCCCCACAGTAGACTTCATGCAACACAATAATGATTTTGCTTTTGAGCACATTTGGATGGCCAGGGAGATAAATTCAATAGAATCAGTTATTCAAATTGTGGTTACCTCCTGAAACAACTGTTAAAGCTTGTCTGCTCTGAAATTCACTCCAGTGATTGTTTTCATTTTCACTAAAAGGTCATTTGGCCCAATGAACAACTTCTTTTGTTATTTATTCAAGTCAGACCCTAGAAGTCATACCACAGTTACCAATGCCATGGTTCATAGTCTGACTCCATAAGATGCTTGTCAATGCTGTCTTTCACACATCCTGAGGTAGTTTCAGTGGGATGAGAAAATCCCTGACTGAGAATGTTTTACTCTCTGGAAGAATGGAGAAACACACACAGCAAGACATGACTTATTTATACTTGGAATAAAGAGAATTCCCATCTTATGTCAACTTTCTACCCAAGACTGGTCACTTGCTTTACCTTATCTATACTGTCTTTGATTTAAACTCTGGTAAGAATGTAAAGGAACTGTCATTCCAATATTAGTCATTAAAGATTAAAAAAACACCAAACCCAGCAAAAACAAACAAAATCCCAAAACAAACAAAGCAAAATGAAACCAAACCAAACACCCCAACAACTTAAAGAAACCAACTAACTTGTATAGAAATATATGTGATCACTAATACAATACATGCCTGTGTTGTGAAACTGATGTATGTATTAGTGTATATATATATGCAATCACTAATACAATACATGCCTTATTGTGAAACTGATATATGTATTGGTGAAACAGACAATAAAATGAAATTCAAACTAATTTAATTAAATTTCATTTTATGATATTTTTTGAAAATGTTTCATATGTCACAGCTATCTAATCCTCCCCAAACAGCAAATATAAACCTGACTTTTAATTTAGTTCTCAGATAAATTAAGTTCCTGTTAAACAGGAACTCTGCTTGAAATTAAAATTATAAGCATAACAGTTTATGGGATCCAGCCAACTCCATATTACCAAAGTACCAGGGGACTTAGAGTGACTAGTTAGTAAATTAGGAAACCTTCTTAAATTGAGAACTGCACAGAAAATTTTGTTAATTTATACACAGATAACTGTTACACTGAAAAACTATCAATGAAAGCAAAAAACTCCTGCAATGACATGTTCACCCTATGCTAATTTACATATGTAAATTTCCCTAGGTAACAGTCTCTTCAGATACAATTTTTTTATAATAACAGCATGTCAAGCAGGTCTTATATCTGCAAAGGAAGATTTTAAGCCCATTAAATTTTAGACATAAAAATAATCAAAAGACCCCTACTGCCTCCTTCTCCAGTTTTCTCATTCCATCTTTCCAAATTTGACATTCAAAAGTTTGACGTTAATCTGCTTCAAGATATTTCAGTTTTATTTTAATATTTCCTCTGAATATACAGTTTTAGCAGAAAAGGATATGGTAGCAACAGCAAACTGATTTATTCCTCTTAAAAATTGTATCACCTAACTCCAAGCTGGAAGTGTGTCCAGGTGGCCAAGATGGCCAATGGCATCCTGGATTGTATCAGAAATTATGTGGTCAGCAGTACTAGGGTAAGGCTTGTCCCCCTGTACTTGGCAGTGGTGAGGTCACACCTTCAGTAACATATTCAGTTTTGGGCTTCTCCTTACAAGAAAGACATTGAGGTGCTGGAATGTGTCCAGGAAGGGCAATGAAGCTGGTGAAGCGTCTGGAGACCAAGTCTTGTGAATAAATTCTGAGGGAGCTGGAAGTGTTTAGATGGGAGAAATGGATTCTCTGGGGAGAGCTTGTCACTCTATACAACTACCTAAAAGAAAGTTTGGGTGATGTGGGGGTCAGTTGCTTTTCCTAAGAAACAAGTAAGAGGACGAGGGGAAATGGTGTCAAAGTTGCAATCATTTAGATTGTAGATTAGGAAAAATTTCTTCACTGAGACAAGTTGATAAGCTTTGGAAAGGGCTTCCCTGGAAAGTGGTGGGGTCAGCATCCCTGAAAGTATTTAAAAGACATGGAGATGTAGCACATACGGACATGGTTTAGTGGTGGACTTGTGAGTGTTGAATTAAGGGTTGCTCTTGACGAATTTAAAGGTCTTTTCTGACCTAAATGATTCTATGATTCTGATTCAAGAATTCAGGGTGAGACAAAGAGAGAGATCTATAAATAGATAGAACAATATATCATTCAATTGACAAATCAATCCACCTCTTTCCGTGCTGGGCATAAATGTTGGTCACCATGTTTAACTTCGGTGAATGCTTCCTTCACAAAGAAAGTAACTGAAATTAATCACTATTTTGAGATGAAAAATAAATAATCTCAAAAATTATTGAAACCAATCCAATGAATTCTGTTCATCTTGCCATTGACACATCATAGCAGAAAGAAGAAGTGGAAAGACCTATTTTAGTGTGCCCCTTTCTTCCATATTGCTAGTTTTTCCCTCCAGGTGAATCTTTGTCAATCTGAGATAGTCAGAGTAGTAGCATCTCTGCCTTTGCAGCCTTTTATCCAAGGATAACACAAACATTAATGAACATATCTCAAGGTTGTCTCCTAACTGCTGTACACTCCTCTCTTTAGGAGGAGTACCTCTAAAGGCACTTTCTGTGCTACATGACAAAGTAGGCAGTGCAGGTCTGCTACTCTTGATTATAGGGGGCCTTCTAGAATTACAACTTTAATGTTTCTGAGATCAGAGGTTTCATATTTTGCCAAAAGAAAGCAAGCTGATCCTCCAGACCTGTCCTCGGAAATAATTTTCTTCTTTTTGTCAAGTACAGAGGATGGCTGAGCAGGAAAGACAAAGATTTCAAGTTTGATGTTTGGATTGAACACTGGAGCATAGTTGGAAGTGTGCGAACAAGCTGGGAGTTATATAATGTGGGCTGTACTGAGCATAACAGCTTCCTTTTCAGTTCTGTTGATCTATGACTTTAAGAAAATCACCTTCAAATCTAAGCCTCTCTAGAGAAATGAAGTAAGTTACATCCCTCAGTTGAAGGAGCTTAGGTTAAACATAAGTAGTACTATTATTATAACATTGCAGGCTGACATGTAAAGGTGAAGGAAGAAAGGCAGAATTTCTTGAATTTTCTTACTCTCTGAAACCCAGATGGCAGTCTAAAAACACTTGACTTCTGAACTCCTGACTTCAAGTATTATTAGCAGCCCTTTGGCCTCCCATTAAACTGTAGCCTGAAGACTTCACATTGTTAAAAACAAGTGAAAAGTAAGTGCTCAGCTCCAGGCTGGATCAGCCATGACATAGATACAAAGAAAAAAGAAGAAGAAGGAAGGAAAGTGAAAGCAGCTGTCACAAAGGAGCAAGCAGGGGTCTCTTCCATAAGTCAAGACAAGACAGGAGCCAAGGATCACTGCAGGACAGTTGGGATGACACGCAACACAGCTAGTATGTAGGTCTAGAGTCCATCTGGGAAAACCCGCCAGTAATGTACAGCAGCAGGTTGGTTGTAGGCTTGGTTTGACCTATGACACCACCCAGGCTACCCTGAGTGTCCAGGCCTGAGCTGACATGGAGATCCAGATCCAGGGTAGAAGGTGTATGGGTTAAGATCCTGCGAGACTAATCAAGGCACATGGGTTCTGTGAGTGTCCCAAGGCACTTGAAAACTGCAAATAAAATATCTGTATGTGACTTGAAAGAAAGCATTTGTATTCTGTACTTGCTCAGGAGTATTGGCTGAAAGGTACAGAGCTGCCTGCACCAGGAGATGGAAGTTCTAGACAAGGACCTGGCTGTATCACAGCAAAGGTAGCTCCCTCCAGCTCCATTACTCTCACTGCCTAGTTGGAAGGAAAAAACTGCATTATTTGGGAATTTCTAACACATGTTAGGTCTATCTATAAGAGGGTGACCGGACAACTAAGGATTTCTATATTCTTGGCTTCCTCTGATACCTACAAGAAATAGTATGTGTCTCAATATTCCTATATGTGAATGAATATTGTTGCAGGTTTTCATAATGGTTTCTATTTCATTGTCTCTTTAAACTTCATGTAACATTTTGAAAAATTCTGCAGCTTCTACTCTGGACCAGAAATATTTCTGACTCTTTAGGGACCTGCTACAAAAACACATCCAGTCACCTGAATTCAGATAACTTGTGAACCTTTTAGAAGTCAGGGTAATTTTGTTCACTGATTTAAAATTATTATTAATTATCTATGGTAATTAATTTAATATTATAATTAATTAGACTCGTATTAATCTGATTTTCTTTATTCTGGATCCTTAGGTTGGTATTTTTCTTACAGGAACAGGCTTTCTCTTAAGATGCAGGCCTCATTTTTGATAGAGAATAGAGGAAAGAGAATCTTGTCATTATTTTGGGGATTCTTTCTTTAAACTTTAATTGATTTTTCCTTTTGGTCCTGGCCCCAGCCATTTACCCTTTTTTAAGTCAGTAGTGCATTACTTCAAAGACCCAATTTAAATTAATACCCTGAGGCATCTTCAGCCATGAATGTCAGATTGGTCTCAATAATCCAGACTATTTATAAGACTGTTGGCAAAAGGATTTATGTATTCCCAGGCTTCCCCATTAACACACGGATGGGAGGTTTTAATCAGGAAAATATATATATCATGTAACTGCAATTCCCTCAAGACCTCCTTTGCGTTTGCAGAGTCTCACTACCAACATTACGATGTCTAAGGGTCTGCCTGTCACTATTTCCATTGTAAAAACCTGCACTATTTCCAACAGGGGCAATAATTCAGTCACAAAAAATCACATGTTGCTGAAACATAAATCACTACTTGAAGTGGATCCTGATTCAGTTAACAAGTTTAACTGAGCTCACTTTGAAGAAAGATTGGGCAAACATTTTGGAGAAAGCAAGGAAAATGGCTAATCCAAAGCATAATGTATTATCTTCATCTATCAAAGGTCACACAGCTAGTCTCTTCTAGGTATTTGCAATGACCTTTTCTTTCCCTTGACTTCAAATTTGATCCTAGTCTCCTGGCAGAAAGGGAGTTGGGATGCTGAAATCTATGGAGGCTTGGAAAGAGTCTATGTATTTGCATTTGTAGAACACTCTCATCAAGGTCTTAAGTGCTGGTGACTGAAAGTGATTGGAAATGAGAAAAAAATGGTAGATTATTAAAAGAAATTCCAATGTAAAAGTAGATTTGAAAGGACCATGAAAGTGTTGTTGGGACACTGCAAGTGGATATATTTCAACTGATTATTCAAAAGGCAAAGGATTTGGGCAAAGGTACTGTTAGCAAGAAATATAAATGTCTTGACAGTTTCGTACGACTTTTACCTTTATTATTTAAAGATTGAGATTTTAGCTAATATTTAAAATAAAGAAATAGTCTCTAAAGAACATTCATTAATCAGACTAAAAATATAAGAGAACCGGAGACTTTGTTTGCCCACATCACTGAAAGCTGCTCAACTAATCATTCTCTAAAGCTTTGGCTAACATTTTTAAATATTGCTCAACAGATGAAATTTCTGCTCCTTTTCTAGGGAGCCTACTTAAAACTCCTTAAACTTCAGCTTTATGAGGTGGTGTTCAATACTGAGCCTATGATTTATTTCGCTGTTATGTATTCGACTATTCATTCTTGCTTGTGTTTTCCCTCACAACTGCCAGATCAGAACACACCATTCCCACATCTCACTACTGACCCTTTTTCTAATGTAAGTGGTTACTATAGCCCTACTTAAGATGTGCACATATTGGAAGCACATCTTTGTTGAATAACCCACAAATGGACTGTGTCACAGCAGAGTATAGAATTATATGGAATTTACACTGTCTATGTCAAAAAGATAGGAGGGTTGAGGTGGAAACAAGGAGTTCCATGGAAAACGTTCTACAGCTGTAATCACGTGTCTCACTAATTAAATTTAGTGAGTGAAAGTGCTATAGTTGCATTTGTTTAAATTGTTCTCATAATTGTTCTCACAGTCAGTGATAACTCCTACCTCACCACCTGCAGGCACATGCAACAGCAATTAAGGACTTTATTCCTTTTACTGATTTTGTCCAGAGTATAAAAGCTTTGAATAAAACTAATGCCAAGAAAAGAAGTAACCTGCTTTCTCTAGGCAACTGTACTTTCTCGGTCACTGGAAACTATCAACAGTATATATAGAAAAGGAGAATTATGCTAGGTGTTCCCTGCTGCTGGCAGTCTTAACCCTTTAACTCATTTGGTTTATGTTCACTCATAAGGGTAGCTTTGAGAGAACAATATGCTTTTAATTCCCCTGCATTCCTTCTAGTTAGTAATCAGTCGGTGATGCACATGCTTTCTTTGCCTGCCTTCATTTACACTGTAGTCCCAGCCTTCAAATTTTCAACATCACAAATTGATTTCACACTGCCGTGTCACTCAGACAGTGCAAAAAGATGTCAAGCTCAAATTAAATCACTTACACTAAATACCCTGGCTTTTTCTGGGTATAAGTCTGAGTTTCATAATTTTACTTCAATGTAGGTTGTGATGTGTTAATATTATATATTCCAGCTATTAAGTTTCAACATGCATAGCAGGGTTTTTATGAATGAGGGTTTCTGCACTAAATATGAGGCATTTTAAGACACCTGCTTTGGCATTTCAAGAAATATTCCCTGCGAAGCAATGAAGTATACTCATGGTAAGCTACTAAAAAAATATGTAAGTCTGTATCCTGACCCCCTCTCTGCTATGTAAGAGATTTTCCAGCGTATTGGACTTGCCTGAGAAATAGTAGTGATTGTCCTTTCACTGGTATATTTTGATGTTAAATAAAATGCTTAGCAGACTTATCCATGTGTGGATAAGAAAAATTATGCACATCAGTCTAAACATACCCTCCTTAGTTCTGCTCCAAAGACATTAAACAACCATTTTATGTATTACAGTCTAGGCACTGAATTCTTTAGCTGCATTAGAAAGTGATTTAAAGTTCGACATTCCAGCCATTTATATACTCCATATGGAATATTGATTATAAAAAAAGATTTTTACTAAGTGAAGACAGGTAAACACAGAAACTCCCCTCTCAGTTCCTAATCTACCTCCCTACACCTTAGATTTCTGGCATCATCTGACTGATACTCCCTGTCCAGCTGAAAGAATATAAATTTTGTTTCTGTGTATTACAAGCAGTGACATATGAATGTCATAGCTTCAGTTTGCATATTGAAAAATCTACATGTTTATCCTCTGAATCCATGGTGGAGTTTATTCAAATAAGACTAGGTGACACAATGGTGAAGTGTGTAAACTATGGACATCATTGATAGCTTCTGCACTGTGTCAGTATTCAGATGGTACAGACTAAAACCCGAAGATTTCCCTTGCAATGAGCTGAGTCAATTAAAAAGAATCTCAGATTGATGATTCACAGATTTGAAAGCCAGAAAGCAATAGCATTTAAGGCCACTGTTTAGTCTGACCCCCTGCATAAAGCATGCCCTGAGATTGTCTTGTATTCTTTTCCTACTTGTTAAAACTACTGTGTCTTGAGTAGCAATATCCCAACTTGATTTAAATTATTTGGAGATTAATAGCTCCAGCACGATATTGTGTATCTTCACATAATACTGACTTACAACATTTTTTTCAAAATACTGAGATTCGATTCCCAGCTTTTCTGGTCTGCAATGTTCCTGTTACATTAGTTGATGTACAGCTATCAAATTTCAGTTCCAGGTGTCTATACAGACATATTTTTTTTTTTTTCCTGAAGGACATAACAAGTCATCAATTTACATTTTAATATAGAATCATAGAATGCTTTGGGTTGGAGGGGACCTTTAAATGTCATCTAGTCCAACCCCTTTTTGCTAAGTTAAAAAATAAGTATCTGTTATAATGAATATTTTTATCATTTTAGGGGACCTTCTATGGCCTTCTTTAGATGTCAACATTCTTCCTGAGATGCTGACATTTGAGCTGGATGTAACAGTTTAGGAGTTTTTGCACGTAGTACCAAAGATTATCATCGTATGAATGGTCTGTTGTCAAGCATTTATGCATCAAGGATCAAACTGACTTTTTGAATGTCTATTCAACTTTTACCTCAGAGAAATATTATTTTTTGATTTCTCTAGTGCTATAAATCCAAATAGGCTATCCCAATATATTTTAAGGAAAAGTTTAGACATGCAGCCTAAATACAGTATCTCTTGTTGTTGACCATTCATTTCTTGCTATTAAGTTGTCCTCTTCAATAACCCAAATAATTAAACTTCGCTCTATATTCAAAGGCATATCACAATTATAATGACTTATTTGTTAGCAAAGGAAACAAAATAATTGCTATACTAGAGCATTTATAGAGGAGGAAGGAGAGTAGACACATCAGTTTATCACTTGCCAGTAGGCTGGGACTTAAGCTGCATTGTAAATCTGTATCTGATCTGGGTCTTGACAAAGATCTTCATGAACTCATCCACAGATTACAAATCTCTAACTGTTTTGGGTCACAAAGTAGAAGACGTCATAGGACAGAGGACACCGGAAATTGCACCAGGTTCCAAATAAAGAGTGTATTTTCAGTCCCTATTTAAATTTGGATGGTTGTAGAAGCACCTGGAGGAATCTTGATAATTTTACTCTTTGTTCCCTGTAATGTTCTGGATCTGTTCTTCAGCCTCATTTTTCTCTTGCACCTTCCCAGCATATACATCAGTGAGAGATGTTTGCATTCCTAAAGTGGTGTCATAGAGTCTTTGCAAATGGAAGATCCAGAAAAATGCTGATAAGCTCAGAGAAGTTACTGTTTCTATATTCTTTTCTCCCTTTCCCCTCTCTTCTGATCTTAAGGACTAAAAGGTCAAGTACTCATATAATTTCACGAGTGTGTTATTTCTTGGGAGCCATAAAGAGATTTTCAGTGTAAAAAATAGGTGCTTCATTGGCTCCACTCTTCCATTTCAGGCTCTTTTTTCCCTCTTCCAAAAACTTTCTGCATGCTGCTTTACTTAATCATTTAATAATAGGCAAATGAGATGCAAATGATTTTATACACTCTCTGCTTTTCCATCTGTGTTTCCAATTTAAGGGGGTAGGAATGGCAGGGGAAGACAATTAAAACTAACAGGCTATTACTAAATTGTTTAACAATTTAGTAACACTTTAAAGTATAAAATAAAGTAACACTTTAATTTAGTGTTACTAAATTAAAGAAGACCAGGAGCAGTTCTTACCCCGAGATAAACTAGTGTTGTTGGATTTTCATCCAGACTTCTGACTTCTTGCCCTCTCTTGGGCACATTTCTCTTAGAGCAATCTAGACAAAGAGGCGAGTAACAGTCTGCTGTGCTTCACTAGACATGGGAGGTTATCCCTACCCACAACATAAACAAGACAGATATAATTGTGACTTTTCTGATCAAGAAGCCAACCCACCATCTCATCTTGACTTTCACTAAGTCACCTGTGGCCTAAAGTCAAGAAGGGTCCCCAGAAGAAAAGAACAATGGTATTTCCCACAGGTTTCAGCAGGAACCATACACAACTAATCCAAACATAGAAAACTCGTTGCAGTGTTAATGCAAAGAGCGATGATTTTTGCACTCTGATCTGCTCTGTATCTCACGCTCTTTGAAAAACTTTAGGCAGAGCCAAAATCACAAAGACATGGATATACATGAGATTTTTAAAGTTTGATTTTCCTGATTTCTGGGCAATTCTGAAGGGCATGAAAATAGAAAATGAAAGACATTTAGATACAGAAATACAGATGGAATATTGTCTGCTTAGCTGCTCTTGAAATGCCTATTTTTCTGAGCACTTTAGCATCTACATGCTTTTATAAATTTGTCTTCCACTCACATTTGATATATGGAAAATCATTAAATGTCTCCCTTTGTTGAAAATGTCATTATTTGATTCAGTCTTATGAACATCCTGTAACATGAAAAAGCACCTATCCTGTTTCAGCTTTGTTTCTAGCAGGAGCTGATCACAGCATTTGGAGAAAAAATTTTGACTGGGTATATGACAGAGAATTGTAATTACTGGGTTTTTCACAGATACAAACTGTGGATGCTTCTGGCATTTTTCAGAGTATGTGCTACTCAGGAGATGTTCCTCTTAATGCCCCCTCAAATTCCCTATCTTTTTTCAGTTATGGTACCATGCAATCACACATATTTCAGGTATTTTGCTTTCCCCTCTCCTTCTTGGAAAGGTTTTAGTTTGCTGTTAAGAATATGATCATCCTGTGTTTGTTCTACCCGTATTCTGAAAAGGTCCAAAGCAATTCATAGAAATTATATGAAACTGAGTTTTGAGGATTTCATTGGTTTGGTCCATTGGTTTTGAGGATTTCATTGGTTTAGTACCTCACAATGCAAAATCTTGTTGAGAATTATCGGTGAGAGATGAAACTAAGTGAAATCTTACATCAATTTATTAGGAAAGTTTGTTCAGCTCACCTGTTGAATAACTGATGTCTTTAATAGCTTTAATATTGAAAACCAGAAACTGAAGTGCTTTGGAAAAGGTGGGATGGCCTATAGAGGCAATGGGCAGTCATTTATGAGTGGCCTGATTTCAGGCAGCTTCAGTTGCTCCTGCAAAATGCTTTAGGAGGCAATGCACAGAAAAGTTAAACCATGTCATAAACTTTTATGATTTCTCTTCCAAGAAGGGTTTATGTTTCAGAATGTAGAAAATATGTGCAAAATCTACCAAGGCTGTCAGTCTCAAAGCAAATATAAGTATATGCATATGGCATGGGGGAGGAATTTTAAGTATTATTTTATTTGCACAGTGTAAGCAAAATGCCTAAATAGACAAAAGTTCAAATTTAAATATTAAAAAAAGAAGAACCTGGGAAAAAAAGCAAAAGGGTCATATATATGTCCCTGTACACATTATTTGCATACCTTGCTGGAACTGATGAATGTTCCTCACATAAATTTTTCATCTGGCACCAATTACACAGTTTTTATTCTCACTTGGAAAATATGATTATGTAAAACACTATCTAACTTTACGTATAAATAAGTTTATAAATAAGAAGGTATGATGCCCAGCATGTACAGACTGTCTAAAGAAGATGACCTGCAATTTGTATTTATGTGTTCCACTGTTACCTTCGTGGTGCTTCTCTATTGTGCCTGGCATACTTGTAGTTTTCTCTGTGCAATTGAGATAAGACACTTAAGTATCAGTACAGCTCTGGTACTGAATTTCCAGTGAAACTCTACATGAAATTGTCTGTTCTCTCAACAAAAAGTTGTGTAAGTTATTTACAAGCATTCATATATATTTTGTTTGGATTGTAAAATCACATAGGTGTTAAACACTTAGTCGCTCTCACACTGTAAAGACATGCTGGAGCAAAGATATCTTCAGAGGTTATGCATTTATTTTAAGTAATTCTGCCACTCACTGCTATTCTCACTGCTTGACACACACCGATTCACACATAAGATGAGCTAAGTTGTTTTCAATGCAAAAATGTCATCTCAAAACAAGGTAAATGTTCCCATCTATTTTTAAAATCCTCTCCTATATTACATGCCTTTTCTAAATTCTTCCACTTCCTCAGATATTGAAGATGTTTAAAATATCAAATCATTAAATGTACTCCAATAAGTCACATTTAGAAAGAAATCCATGTGATTTGTATTTAAAACCCATACAATTTTTAGATTTGTGATATAATAACCAATGGAATTAATGGAAAAATATCTGTTAATGTCATCAAATATTGAGTGACAGCTATCATTTGATGTCGCAGATAGATGCTTTCTCTTTGTATTTTTATTACACTTAAAAATGCTGCCTCTAAGCAAACAAACCAAAGTTAAAGATTGGTGTGTATATATATACAAATATGTAGCATTCTTTGTAGATTTCCATTTCAGATGTACATTGGTTTTTACACTAAGTTCAGCATGCTTGAAATAGCAGGAGGAAAGAAGCAGGAAATCCTAAATTGCCTCTTTTGTAAATCATGATAGCATGTTTCATGCCTTTATATCTCTAATTTCTTAGTAACTAATGTTCCCTTTTTATCATTGGGGATTTAGGTACATCAGGTGTATTAAAGGTGTGTAACATTGATATGTGTGTTGGTTCACAGTCTCTGTCTACATGAAATGACATCACCTGATTCGATCCTTTTTGCAGGACAAAAAGTCCTTTGTTTATTTAGTAAAGAATGGGGGGTGGAATATTATATTATCCTCTTTAAATGAAGAATAGATGATTCATTTAAATAAAAATGTGGCTTTTCTAAATTATACACCACTATTACAGCCTCACATGCAAGTTGTAGCATGTACCTGGTGTTCTCTTGGGCCATTAGTTCATGTCTCTGTCTACATAACCAATGTAAAAGAACTAAAATGCCCTGGAGTACATTAAAAGGGGTAGTCTGATGCAATGCCAAATAACAAAAAAGCCAGAAATACTTCAGCAAGAACAAAAATATCAGTAAAATGAATTGAAGCATTTCTAGCCTGTGACAGAAACTGGTCTTTTTATACCACATGAAGCTTCATCTTTATTCCCAAATACAGTAGATGTGTATTATTTTTCAAATTAATAGCTGTTTACTAATAGTTATAACTGTAACATAACTCATCAGATATTTTATATTTTTACAAGAAAAATCGCAAAGTTTCAAATTTGTACAAAAAAGATGTAAATTTCAATTGAAGGTATCTATTTGAGGAAATGAAAAAAAAAATATCAACCTAACATCTTGCCATTCTCAGGAGGTATCATATCAGTGGACACAAAGGAAAACTCTGACTTATGAGAAGTAGAGAATTGGGATGAACTTTCAAACTTCACAACAATATGTAATATTTATAAGAAGAAATATGGTGTTTAAACACTTCATAAAGGATTTGTGTTAATATTTTCACAGTATATTATTACATAGGCCCACTGGCAAATTTTTTAAAATATAATTCTTTTCATCATAATTTTGAATTTTGAAATAATTTTAAAAATTTCAAAACAATCTCCTGGGATTAAAAAAAAAAATCAGATTTTAAGTAGTTCTGTTAAATTTTACTCTGAATTGCTTCCTAGTGTTTCCTTGTCTTGCACAGAGCAGTTTCGAGGGCATTCTGCTTTGTTATTATAGGCCACTCATGAACTTTTCAACTCTGGATATTCTGCTTCCATTCTGAAAGACGCTCATGGCTACTGTGATACAGTCTATATATAACTGGTTGTTGTGCCTCTGTATTCATAAACAGGCAGCTGTTTACAGCCATGTGGCATTGCAGAGTCCTTCATCACCCATGACTTACAGCTTGTATGCCTTGCTTTTGGGAATACCACGAATGTGCTGCTTGGCAGTTCAGTTTGCTCCTTAGCTGATATATCTCGTAATCAGTGGGTTCTAAAAGTTTCCATAATCATAAACAAAGTGTAAACTGCTGATTCTTTGCAGATGCTTGATTAAAAAAGAAATATTGAAATCTATATGTTACAATTTATATATATAATTTGAAGATGTAAATCGATTTTCATAACAGATGAGAACACTGAGAAACGAACACTCTGAAACATGTTTGCTGTGTACATTTGTAATAACTAGTGATTCTTATCCAATTCCGACACAGTCAGATGTAAAATTGAAACCATTTTGGACACGTTCACTACAGATGTCAATTGACTAGCTTTGTCACATTTCTAATTTCATCACTATCATGTACCTGATTACATTTGATTTTGCATTTCTGCGTCAAATGTGTTGATATGATAGATAAAATCCCTAACAAGTGGCCTTCATAGGCATTTCTCACTTCAGAAAAAGCCTGGTATAAATCTGACTGCATGCTATTGCTTAAATTATTTCTTCACCTTATGTCTTAATTCTTACGGCAACATTTGCCAACATTCAGTGACACATTAGTAACGCCTAGTAGCATTGAAGGTGTGTCTCAAAAGATGCCTATATCAGCTGGTGGATTTGACTATGGATATTCTAAATTACATGGAACAGCTAGACTACAGACTTGGTACAATCTTCTTTATTCAAGTGTTGGTACTAATAATAATTTTATTTAAGTTCAGATAATGTAGGCATGGAAACTATTGTTCAGGGAAGAAAATATTTTTTCACAGTTGGTTAAACTACATGGAATTTGCATGCTTTATGATTACACTTAGCAATAAAATAATTTCATTAATTTGCATGGAATACGTGAGGACAGAACTTTTTATGGATGATCCTGGTATATTTTGATACCTTAGTAGAAGCATTATTTTCCCATTGATGGTTGATAAGCTATACTCAATATTTACTGGAAACAAGTCTTGATTCAGACAAGTTTCGGCAGCAGCAGCATAACTGCCTTTAATGCAGAAATTTAGACTAGCAAACAAAGTTAACAAGAAAGACGCTTGGAAGATTTTCTTGGCTAAAGCTCACAGAGAAGACTGATATCTCAATGAAGAATGGGTTCAGAAAATGAGTTTGAGTTGACAGAAAATGTATGTAAAATAATGAAGCAAGACATTTTTTGATAACTCAAACTCATTTTCAGAATCTATTCTTCATTGAATTGTCTTTTTTATATATCTTGCTTATATTAGTAAATTACCTTCTTTTTGTAAGCCCCTAAATCTTACAGGATGTTAATGTAGGATATGACACAATATGAAGAATGTGTATCCCAGAAAAGAACAGGGAATTTTTTTTTTTTTAAGAAAGCTTTTTCAGTTTTAAAATAAACAAGGTCACATCATTGTGTAAGTATTGAAGCTCTGCATATCTATCTGATAAATCTCAGTGATAGCACCTAATAAAGCACAGGTTTTTAGCATAAATTCTGGTAATTTAAGGACACTTGTCTACTATTGTTTGCACACTAATTTCATTTTTTTTAATGTTTTTAATAGTATTTGCACATATAGAGAGATATTGAGGCTTATAGCTGGCAATAGTAATATATAAAATAATTTTAAAAATATTTAATTTTGCTTTTGGATTTTTGTAATCACAGTAGAAAAATAACACTGAATTTTTGATGAAAAGACCTATTACTATTTCCCTCTTTGTCATATTTTCTTGAATATTGCCCTCTTTGCTTAGCTCCATTAGATGAAGACTCTAACGTTTAAACATCCAGTGTAAGTTCTTGTCCCATTTTTGACCTTCTTCATATTTACAGCTAAAAATGAAACTCCTTGGAAATATTCTTCCTTTATGCCATTGTATCCTGGATACCCTCTTCTGCATTACCTGAAGTCTGAGCACTGAGTTAATTCCTGGTGTAAGAAAGTGGAGTAATGGAATGATTTAAGCTTGACGACTTGTCCTGGGTATTCCAAAGACAGATCATCTACCTTGCCAGTTATGCCACACAGTATTTGTTATTTATCTTGTTAGGATTGGTATTAATTTGGGATAACATCTTTAAATATAAATGGAATATTTAATTACAATAATTAATTCCAAAAATTATTTCAAATACAGAAGCACACAAGGAAGACATAGACCTGCTGAAATGAGTCCAGAGGAGAGCTGCTAAGATGACTAAGGAGCTGGGGCATCTCTCCTATGAAGACAGGCTGAGAGAGTTGGGGCTGTTCATCCTGGAGAAGAGAAGTACCTGAAGGGGCCTAAGAGAAGGCTGGAGAGAGACTTTTTTACAAGGACGAATGGCTTTAAGCTGACAGAGGAGGACTCAAAGTCGATATAAGGAAGAAATTCTTTACTGTGAGGGTTTGAGACACTGGAACAGGCTTCCCAGAGAAGTTGTGGATGCCCCATCCCTGGACGTGTTCAAGACCAGGCTGGATGGGGCTCTGAGTAACCTGCTTTAGTAAAAGGTGCTCCTACTGATGGCAGGGGAGGTGGAACCAGATGACCTTTAAGGTCCCTTCCATCCCAAACATTCTATAAGTCTATGTTTAACAGTCTATTTTAACACTTAAATGAGGATTTAGTGCCTAATTTCAGCTCTTGGAAGTGGTTCAAGCTCGTTTTTAAGTGTACAGGTGTGTTTTCATTTAAATATATGAAACTCATGGCAGAGAAAGACAATGGGAAAGACATTGCTTGCTTTCCTATGCACTCTGTCCAGTTCAAAGATCACAAATTTCTATTAATTATTTGGTATTCTTTTCATATTAACTTCAGATTCAGGAATAAGCACCTATTTGTTAAGAAGGTAATTAAGATAAAATTTCCTGTTCCTGTTTTTTTTAAGGCTTACAAAAACAAAACAATTTGATTGTTTATAAAAACAATCAAATAAAATTTAAACCCATAGAAAAATAATATATTCTTGGCAAATATAAGAGATACAGGAAAAGCAACTAAAAACCTGTAGGAAAGGAACAATGCCATTGGGTATAAGGTTTTCCTCATGCAGTGTATTATTGTTCCATGAACACTTCCTGAGTGGTTGATATTCGGCTGCCAAGGCCAAGAATATTCTTTTTCTCAAAGAGCGTTAAATTTATCTCAGCAGACTGTCCAAGCAATTCAATTTTGTTAAGAACTGATGAAAATTTATCATTTGACAATGATGGATGGATATGGCACTTCCTTCAGTCCAATTTAAGTTCTGAGTATAGGCAGCAATGGTAATTCTTTTAAAAGTGAGGCACAGCAGTAAGATATCTCTTTCCATTAAAGTTAAAGTTGAACCACCAACTTGCAGAGCGGCACATCCATCAAGTAAGAAATCTTAATGGATGAACAACCTGTCCATCACTGTTTTGAAATGAACTGAGATGTTATCATCTTCATCTTTATATCTATCTACTACCTTTTTATCCCCACCTGAGTTTCTATTAATGATATACACTTGTTGGTAGAGGTAGAAGTGGTTGCCTGGAAAAGTTGTGGATGATCCCTGGAAGTGTTCAAGGCTAAACTGGATGGAACTTTAAGAAACCTGATCTAGTGGAAGGTGTCCCTGCTCATGGCAGGATAATTGGAAACAAAGGATTTTTAAGATTGCTTCCAGTCCACACCATTCTATGATTGTAAGATTTTGTGTGCACAGTGCTACACTTAGTTTTCAGACTACCTTTGGTAGAACAACCTAAGACTCTTTTTTTCTGAGTGTATGTCTAATGCAACACAGGAAGAAATATTAAGGGGTTTCCTAATGACAAACTTCCCTGATAGTATTCAGATAAGGAAAAACAATATGAAAAATCCATGTATTTTCCTTTTGATATTGACTCCCGATCATGAGCTACAAATATGCCTTTCCAAAGTGCTCAGTCATGATTTTGGGGAGGACTGCATAACTAACGTAAAGTTGTAGCGAGCAACCCATCTCACAGAAATTACGCTTGAAAAAGCTATATGTAAGAGGATATACAAATTATTTGCTATGGTTTACTTGATATATAATGTGTTGAAGAATGTGCCAGTTACCTACGTTGCAGATTTTATCACTACATACCTACTTCCTGCATTGTTAATATACTCAGTATTGAGGATGCACTGATCTTTGGAAAATTAACTTATTTTCCTGCTCTTTCTTTTTTATAGTAGTCTCAAAGCTGAAGTGGATCTATAATGTTGGGACAACTGAAGAATGCTGCAGAGGAGGATAGAATGCACTAAACACTGTAATCACCCTTATACCTCAATTTCTACCTGAACCAGAAGGGACACTTTATCATTTTGAGCTCTCAGTCTTACATTCTTTAGTAATGTTGTTTTTTCTGTTATTTTAATTACACTTGAGATAAACATAACTTGTTATAATAATGCAATACCTATCAATATTGAATTATTTCAGTCTGCGAATTTTTTTTTAAATCTGTCTACCACTATCTCATGAAAACACAAGATGTGTTTAGATTGCACAGAATAATGCTTGAGTTGTGTCAGAGTAATTACACCACACTCATTTGACATTTCCTGGCATATGGAGAAGGCATATTTACATTCAAGTGCTAAATTAACCAATTTCCCTAAAATAGATAAAAAATACCCCACTGTTGTTTTATAATTTATTTTATCACTTTTTTTTTTTTTTTTTTTTTTAAATCTAATTTAGCTGCAATTTTTCTTATCTCCTTAAAGTTCTACAACAGCTCTCTGGCTGATGTGACATGGCTACATAACAGTTCTCTTTCAGCAAAGTATTTGAAGTATGTCTATATGCTCAAAAATTAACCATGCTCTCACTAGCTAGCAACTCACTAGCAACCTGTTACGTTTTGAAGGATAGGGTGGGCTTATACACTTTGAATGACAGGGTTGAACAGCTGAAAAGAATTGTAAAAGAAAGGCAATCTTTCATTTTCTTACTTTAGGTAGATACAATGGTACTTAATTGTATGTCACAGTTAATTGATGTGATGCTAAAAATGATGATAAGCATTTGGAAAAACTATCTTAATCTGTTAAGCACATCAGTTTATTGCAATTCCATCAGAAAAATATTAAAACAGCCTCAGACTTTCCATATATTCTGTTGTCTTACCCTGCTTTCCCTGTGCATGATACACCAGGGACACTGCATTAACCTTCATAGCCTATAGCTATGTCTGGAGTTAAAAGATCTCTGTATCATCTGTAAAACCTTTTCTATTTTCACATGACTTTTCATCAGCCTATGAAATAAAAATGTGGGGATGAAACTTATAGGATTTCAGAAATTCTTCATTTGACATTTGAACAGTAAATGTTCACTGGACCCTTTATTTCAAAGCTGAGAAAAGGCACTGCTATTATCTCAGAGATTTGTACAATATTTTCTTTTTGAATGATGTGACACTACAGTCTTGCCCTCATTCCAATTCTGTATTTTTAAACTCTCTTAGAAAGCATGTTGTAGATGACTCTGAGATTTAGGGCACAATTCATAAAGCTTTAAAAAGCAAAAAATAGGTCACCAGCCATTTATTATATGCCCCTCAGATGCTGGAGTTAAAGTCAAACCTTCTTAGAAGATCTTCAGATGAGATTTTTGTTCACAGAGATAAGTATTGTGCCTTCTGAATTTTGAGCAGTAGAGCACTTTTTTTCTTTTTTGAGGGAAGATGAAGAGGAGCAGGTTGAAAGTAGAAATACAATCCTTGAGTGGAAAAAAAAAAATCCTCTTGCTAGGTTCCCCCACTGAAACACAGATTTTTCTGACCAATAATATATTGAATTATGTAATGGTTTAACCCCAGCCAGCAGCCAAGCCCCACACAGCCGCTCACTCCCTCTATACCAATAGCAACATAGACAAAACCAGAAGGGTAAAAACTAGAAAATTCATGGGTTGAGATTAAACCAGTTTAATAGAGAAAGCAAATACCATGCGTACAAGCAAAGCAAAACAATTAATTCGCCACTTCCCATGGGCAGGTGTTCAGCCATATATCGAACAGCAGGGGCCCATTACAGGTAATGGTGACTTGGAAAGGCTAATGCTGTCACTCAAAATGTGCCCCCCACTTTCTGCTCCTTCCCTCCACTCTATATACTGAGCGTGATGTCACATGGGCTGGAATATCCCTTTGGTCAGTTTGGTCACCTGTCCCAGCTGTTTCTCCTCCCAATCTCCCATTCACATCCAACTTCCTTGCAAGCCTGGCAGTATGAAAAGCAGAAAAGGTCTTGGCTCTGTGCAAGCCCTGCTCAGCAACAACACATACATCTCTATATTATCAATCCTGTGTTCAGTGCAAATCCTAAACACAGATCCATACCAGCCACTTTGAAGAAAATTAACTCTACCCTAGCCAAAATCACCACATATTAGAAGATGCAAATAATTCTGTGAAATTCTGTGTAAATATAATTAACTGGAACTAATAGGATATGCATCATGCAGCTTATCTTGGCATTATTTAAAGTATGATAATAGTTTATGATAATATTGCTGTTAATTTCTGTCTCCTAGTCCTTTTTCTTAAAATACAATTAATTTTAATTAACAGGGTATAAAAAACTATTGGCCATTCTTGATTTTTCAGGGTTTTTTTACTGCATGTTAAAACTAGTCCAAAAAAATATAAATACCCTCATCAGACATATTTCTAAATAAGTATAAACCAAGCTATTTCACAGAAAGATTAATAGTCAGTCAATCCAATCTAAGACACCACCACCCACACCACAGAGTCACACACCAAGTCCAGATAGGTCAGTAGTAAAAATAAAACCTTTAGTCAAAGTACAAGTCATCTGAGAGCCCAGAACACAAAGTGGGCTGAATATCACTGTAAAGGAGAATCTAGTTTTAGCTACTGTGTGATGGATAAAACCAAAACAAACTACCATGCGCTAAAAGCCTGACTCTCATTTATTAGGCAGCAATGCTAAATAAACTTCAGGGCACTTCACACTTACCTCTATTTTTTGACATTAATGTTAAATTTTTCTTCAAACAAGAATCATGAAGCACAGTAAAGACTTCTATGGACAATGCATGAATGGTGAATTGCATATCAGTGAGTAGAGGACAATTGCTATGGAATATTTAGAATTCTGCTATAAAGATGGAAAAATCTAACAGAAAAAGAAATAATTGAATAAATGAAAAAAGCAAATAAAAATAACATACATTTTAATAGACAGAGTATATAGTATTTTTTTATTTGATTTTATCAGATTTTAGATATGTTTTATTTTTGTAAAACTAGCAAGAGAAAAAATCTGAACTGCTTAAGTTCTGAAACTTCAACCCTATAGGAAAAAATAAAAAAAAAAATTATAATTATTTTTACAGGCTTTGAAAAAAGGAACAGATTTCATTTGTTTTAAGAAGCTAATGTAAATTTGTGCCATATACATTGTAATCTTTCTTTTTCATACTTTGACTTTCATTATTTTCTACTTTCTTTCAGAGTCTCTTCTGAAAAGTTAGGGCAAATGTATAATGAAGAAGAAAATTATAAGCTCCCAAACCAATATAAGGAAAAGGGGGGAAGGGGAAGTAATTTTTCAGTGTCACCAGTTATAGATCTTACTTAACTCTTTTCCAGTAAAAAATCTTGACTAAAAACAATCCCTATATTAAAAGTTATGCAAGTTCTTACTTCAATCATATTTGCTCTGCAAAAATAATAATGCACACTCACGGTTTTGAAATAGCAAAACTGTCTTATAGTTTAACTAATAGGACAAAAGAGGGCAATTCCCTCAACTTCAGTGAGAATTAAATTTTGAACACAGTTCATCTGGGATACTTAAAATTCTACCAGAGGAATATTGTTTTGACTGAGCCAGCAGGAACCATGTTCAACTTATCTCAGCTGCCAAGTGTGCATTTTATGTCCAGAGAGAATTTTTCCTTCGTGTAATCTATGGAAAGTTCATGAAGTTTAGTGTCTCCTAGAAAAAAAAAAAACAAATTACTGTAATGGATCTAATCAGTTCTGCTCTACTGCAGTTAGGAAGGAAATTAACTTTATAAAGATCAGGTGATACCCTAAAAGTGTTTAATGTCACATGGTGCTGTTATCCATAAATGATACAACTCCTCTATTTGCAAAAAAATAAAAATTGAGTCCATTTTAAAAACTTAGCACAGTATGTACCTCTGTCATATTTTCTAGTAATAACTCAAAAGTTGACAGGTGATTTAAAAAGTGCGTTATTCTTCACTCGGCTGTAATTCTACAAAGAATCGTGAAGCTTCACAAAAGGATTTGAACATAAAAATTTTAAATAGCTGGGTATTTGAAAAAAAAGTTCTTATGATGGGCCCTGAACACCAGTGATTCTTTTAAAAAGTGTTACTTCATTTAAAAATGCTAACGACATCTCTGTATACATTGTAACCCAAGTACCTTTGTAATTCTGTTGGTACGAATTAAATTTCGTTTTTTTATTCTCAACCCTTCTTTTTAAAAATATTAGCTGCTATTTTTATTTTTACTAGATTTTCACACGAGCAATGTAAGAGAAGAATCAGGCAGCAACACAGAGAGTAGTTTATTCCCTGAGCCTTATCAAGACATAAAATACTTTGCTGGTGTGGTATGAGCAATTTACCAAACGTTCATATTCAAATCATGTGCTAATTCTATTTAGATTTAGCTTTAATTTATTTAGGAATCAAATCTATCCCTGCCTAGAGATTTTCAATGAGAGTTACATTAATCTCTTAAGAAGGGATTAACAGCTGTAGACAGAAGTACTCATCAGAGTTAATTTTAAAATACAGACTATTATATTAGTCAACCCTAGCAAATAGAATTACTGCCATTCATATACACCAGAAATCTTTCTCAAAAGATTCCTCCTTGTTAAAAGGTTTATTTAAAAAAAAAGTACCGAAGAAAAATATAGGGAGGAAAGAAGCGATTGCAATCACCATTTTAATTACTCTATATAATTATATATTGCTGTAATTGTTTATAAAGTCTGAGTTTTATAGGAAGTATGGCCTTTTTTAAAAAAAAATCCAGCTCTAGTCTTGGGATAACTATCATTACTTAAAATCTGAAACATGTGCAACTTACAATCAGCTTGATCATTTTAGATATATACAAACTCCAGTCTCAGAGAGAGAGAGAGAATTAAATTTCAACTGTATACTGATGTGTGGTCACAAAGCTTGCTCCAGTGAATTGGTGATGTGGGTACTAAATGAAGCTTCTCTTGACAGAGCCTTTTCAATCTCTGCATCTTCATCTCTTGTCTACTGGTTTTCCCTCTGAGTGTCTAACTTCAGACAAGCCACTAGAAAAGGTGGTGACAGACTAACTTGGTTAGATCAAGACTAAGAGAGAGACACTGTGCATATTCTGCAGGAGAGGTGCTCTGTGACACACCAGCAATGCAAATTCACATGGTGTGGGTAGAAATTTAGACACACATCATTCCTTCATCTGCCCTTTTAGAAGGAATACTGACCTCAGGCAGACACAAGGAGCTGTAGGATGCTCTAGAAGGTCCCAAGTATGGAAACCATGATGTCTTCAATAGCAAGTGTGTCTGACTATTAGTGAAACACAACCAGAAAAGTCCTTTTTAAGTCAAATAACAGGGCAAACAGGATGCTGTTTGGCTTTCTCTTTCTTTGGGATGGCTAGTGTATAGTGATCAGCATCCAAATATAAAATTCAGGCTCCTAGACTCAAGATCAAAGTAATTTTAAAAGCCATTTGACAGCCTTGGAAACTTAACCACTTACTGTGGAGGCTATATATAAAAAATTTCATTTTAACAGATGGGATATGTATGAGTAGAATTTAGTTACCTACACACAGAGTTGACTGAGTTTTCCTTATGCTATCAAAAATGTTTACATGAAGAGCTGGAGCATACATATGGGAAAGATGTTTTTTAGAACTTAGAAAAAGCCACAGCACATCCTTGATCTTCTGTCTCTCCTTTCATGCTTCTGAAACAGTTCTTTATAATCATTCATGCTATTATTCTTTTTTCAAATTCTGCCCATAAGAATTGCCACTTATTCTAGTTGTTTAATTACTTCAATGTCTTCAATTTCACTTAATTACCCAGTGTATTCAATATATCCCTTAGTCTATTACCTCTTGAATGAGATTAAGACCTTGTAAAGAGCTGGTGGAGGGATTGCAAAGTAATCAGTCAATTTCACTTCTACAGGATGAAAAGAGGAAAACTTCAGTTACGATTGTTACATAAGAAAGTGCCATTTCAGGATGATCTCTTGCAAAATTCATGCAGAAAGGACCACGATTTAAAAAATGGCTGTTTTATTTTCATGTGACAGTTGTTAATAGGGTATGTATGTCATTTAGTCAAGAGTTCTTCTAGTTGGTATCTGAACTATTCCACTTTATGATGGAATCTTTTTTTGTAGTATGAACTCAAAGTCACAACCACAAAATTTCCATTGCTTCTCTTTGCTCTTGAATATTTACAATCATCCTCTCCAGCCATAGCCCATATGCAGTTTTTTATGGGAAGTGTATACCACTATTCTACAAGTTTCACCTAACCCCAGCCAGCCATCAAATGTATAGAATGAAGAGAGTTGTACATCTGAAATGAATTTGTCCTGATGATTCATGTGCTACTGGTTAACACTGAATAGAATCATTTGAAGGAAATTGCACTGGTGGCACCAGGCCATTCAGACCACGGCTGTTGGATTTCATAGCTCTCACCCTCTAAGGACTACTTATACCTTACGGAGCAAACAACAGCTGCGTAACACATTTAGCCTCCACTGTATAGACATATCATTGATGGTTTCCTCTTTACTGCCTACCCACAAGCCATTTGTGCCAACAGTTCCCAAACCCAGCAACACCAGGAGGGTCAGACTGCATCTCAGGCTGCAGAGGGAAAGGGAGAATGATAAATTTAGACTGACCTGGCTACACTCAGGTAGGACAAGCTGTAAGAAATAATCTGAGGTCTGCTCTTCCATCTGGGTTTGGTTTATGTTTCAGGATGGACCATCACTGTAACAGCTAAGCAGAGATTTAAAAACCAAATTCTATAGTAAGACTAATATTCACACAATCTGGGGTCTGACTTTTCTACAGCTTAACCCCATTTATTGCAATGCAAACAAGCTCAGAATGAAATGTCAGATCAGTAGCTATTAAGTATTACAAAACAAACTGACTTCAATGAGATTGGGTGGTCAGTGTTCCAAAAATCGGGCCTACTCTAACACCCACCTAAGAAAAAGCTGGTATCACCTTACAAATCTTTTCTGAACTGCCCTGGTAATTCCTACCAAATCGTTGGGAAAAAAAGTTATCCCTTCCCTATCAAAAGTAGCTTAAAGCTAACCAGAACATAATACATTTCTGACGAGGTAGAAGAGGTGTGGAAGAAAAATTACACAATAGCACTGAAGAAAGACAAATTTTACATGATTTTTCATAGAGAAACTTTTAAACTAGAAGGACACTGAATGCATCCTACATGTCCTGTAAGTGAATGCCCTGAGAACCATCCAGGAGATGCTCAACTTGGTTCACTGTTTCTCACCATTTGTTACCATGACAAGCTGCTGCGTGCTGATAAAAAGTTGGCAGGTTCCACGCAGGCATGGCTGTACTCCATGGATAAAAGAATGTGTTGAAGGATTCTACCATCCTGAGTGCATGTTACTCAATATCAAGAATAGTAGATTTAAATTAGGGATGAGAACAGTGAGGGGAAAAAAGACAGAAGGTTTTGTAAAACTGAAAAAAAGTAATCACACTAAAAATACAAGGTATTGTGATTTGGGTTTGATTTGATTGGTTTGGTTTGGTTTTTTTTTTCAAATCCTCAGTTTTAATAAAAAGTTCACTTTCTTCACAACTTTTTTTCTATCCCCTCTAGAAACGCAAATATTGGATCTTATTGGTTCAGGTGTCCTTAATTCTCACATCCATTTTTGTAATTGACAATTAGCCCTTTTAGTCAGCAGAAAACCCCTTTGCTATATTTACACACTTGTATTTTAAATAACTTCACCCTTTTCTCCGCTTGAGATCGTGTTAAACTTGCTCAGAAATCAGCCTTCCAGGCATACACATGTAGAGCCCTGAGTCACAGGAAAACGACTGGGATGGTATGTTCTGTTTTGAGTCTAGCATCCAAACAGAAACTCATAAAAACTATCTGTATTGTAATGCCACATGAGAAGGAACCACCCATCTGACCAGCCAACATGTTTCTGCATCTCCGCAGACAGCCAACGTTAGTAAATGTTTAACCACCACATTTTCAACAATGAGTCTATTCATTAGAATTAGGAGGGGGGGCATAACTTCACCACAAAAGACTGTTGCACCAAGACTATTAAAACAGAGATCAATTTACAAGGTACTGGCAGAGATTGGTTGAAAAGACAGGTACATTTTCATGCATGCCACAGGGCTGGAAGTCCTTCTCAAAGAAGAAAATTTGACAGTGACTGACATGCGGTACAGGTATCGTTAATAAGAACAAGGAAACTTGAGGTCTATTTTTTCTTCTTAAATATTGGCAAAAAAATCCAGCTTTTATGCTTCCAATGAAATCTGTAACAAAAAATTGTGTCCTTTCTTTATAAGCAGTGAAAAGTCTAATTTTGATTTATATTTGAGAAGATACTAGTTTCATGTTTATGTATGGCAACTTTTTTCCCCGTTGCAGAACAGGTTTCTAAAATAACAAAATAAAATGTAATAATAATTATAATAAACCTAGAATTCATAGATGGAGGCACAAGTTCAAAACAAAAAACCAAATACAAAAAGAAAAAAAAATTTAAAGCCTCTTTCCTACAATATATGTTTATCTCTGAACTTCTAGCTGTGCAAGTACACCTCTGAATTAGTGGTTCCATCTGGTTGGACAAGACCTTTTTATCTTCTTATAGATAGTCTTTCTATTGTGCTTCTGATGGGAGAATGTGGAGAAATTACTTACCAGTTGTCTGTTAGAGATATCATATAACTGAAGCAATTTCACAAATGCAAACTGCAGATGCTAATGGCAAAGTGCACAAGCAAATCCTGGAATGAATAGCCCCGGCACAGTTTCCATTTTCTTGAAACAGTCACTGTGTTACTCTGCCATTGCTGCTACTTCTGTGGACCATATAAATCTGTACACGAGTCGAAATTAAATCGACAAGGGAAAAAACACATTGTCTTGAATGTTTCAACAACTTAAAGGTGTTGAATTCAGTGTTGAGATTTTACATTTTTTTTTTTACATGGGCTGATTTGAAAGCAAATTTTGATGGAAAGACACAATAATCTCTTTGCACGAGTGTATTATTCTACTTTGAGTGTTCTTTCCTCCCTGCCATATTTCTTTTTTTCATAGAAACATGACATGACTTGCCACCATACCTGCGGGGTTACAAATATAAAAAAGAGATAGTATAGATTTATTTGTGCATATATGTATATGCCTCTGTAAGATGGTGAAATATTTTCACAACCACTGTGCTGCCTTCTGAGAAGATCAGGGAACAAAAGAAAAAAAAAAGAAAAGGTTTCAAAAACAAGTCTATACTTTTTAAACAGTGGTTTTAAAGAGACACCAGCAGATTTCGAACTGTGTGATATATATCATTTTTCTGCTGATCATGCTGTGCAAATCATCCTTCTGACAAGTTTGCTTAGATTACTGTCATTGTCCTTATTGAAGTTTTTTCTGTAATGGCATCTTATGGAAAAGGAATATCCATCAACATTCTTGAGGGTTTGTGTCATTCCCTCTTGTGGAGAGTCCTAGCAGTCCATTTGACTACACATACCTGTAAGACTCTTTCAAACACATTTGTGCACACCATCATAAAGATGTTTGCCGACAAATGTTTAATGCGTGTAGGTACACAGATTCTTCCCCCTCTGAAAGACAAAACCACATTGTCACACATTTTTGATTATCTGTCCTTCTACTCACCTCTAGCTGTCAGCTCCTAGGACAAGAGCAACACCAGGAAAATTGTATCCAATCTGAAGTCTCTCATTATGAGAAAGATGCCAGTCAACTAACATAAGATCATCAAAGGCTGCCAAGACTGAGGGAGCTGCAGCACTTGCCCTGTGAAAAGAGCCTGAGTGTCTATGGCATATACATTCTGTAGAAGAGCCAGCAATTGAGGGAACTAAATACTTGAAGGGTATGGAGAAGATGGAGCCAGACTCCTCTCTATGGTGTGCAACAGCAAGATGAAAGATAGGCCTAAATTGAAACAGGAGTGGTGAAAACTATCTCTAGCAACTATTTCTCCATGAGGACAAACAAGTGTTGGAGGAAGTAGCAACTACCCATCAAAGTTAAGTAGTCTTTATGATTGAAAGTCCTCAAGATCAAACTAGATACAAGTGCTGATTTCATATCCACTAGGGATCTGCTGAGCTCCCTCCCAGCATGTATTGTCACAAGGTCTTATAATCTCTACAGAATGTGACATAGATATTGATATTTCAAGTTTATATTATATAAAGAAGACAAAAGAGTTCTGATCTCTTAATTTTAGGTAAACCTCTTATTTTCAATGCTTGAACAAACATGATATTATGTAAAACCAAAAAATCCTGAGCAGCTGAATAGCTGAGGTTTCTTGTCAAAATCAGTGTTAACTACCATGAAAACAAATACATCTAGTGAAATCCTAGCATGTTTCCTTTTGCCTTTCAGCCTTTTGTGCCAGATGTACATCCAAGCATTTTGTTCAGCGAGAGATTTCTTGGATGTAATCTAGAGAATGTTTGATTGATGTAATGTTTATTTCAATGAATGTTGTTTTAATATTTAATTATAATGTTAATTAATTGTTGCCTTATGTTTAAGGTTTTCTACTCATTCTCAGTCCTTAGTTAACTACAATGCTCCCAAAAAGAGATGACACACAGCTACACAAATTCAGACTAAGATCATGCTACACACGTTTAATGAAGAACGTATTAAACTTTTGGGACATCTTACGTAGAGGTGCAGTAAATCTTTTATGCCATGGAATGAGATGGTTTCAACACTTAAAATGAAGCTTAGGTACGTTTGGTTGTCTCTTTAAATGTTACAAACTTGCAGTTGTAACTTTGGATCACATAGAGAAATTAATCGTCCTGTAGTCTGTTAGTCATTAGGTTAAGATGTAAATGCCCTTTTCGGGCTTTCAAATGTACTGATCTTAAAAGCCATACAGGCAATTTGGAGAGTAGTGGTACAGATCTGTTCAGAATAGCAGTCTAAACTGTTTCCTGCAATAGGCTGGTATTCAGCTCTTTTATTCAAACTACATTTGCCAATGTATACCAATTATTTCCTGTCTTACAAATAATTTGAAGTTCATATTACTTCTCAAACCATTTCCAGTTCTGTATGCTGTTCTCCTTTTCTCAATAAGGGAAGTACTATTCATAAAATATAGCCTAACAAACAGTTAATAATACCAATCCGAAAAGTGACTCTTTAATAGCTCCTATTAAGGAAGCAAAAACAAAGTGATATAATCCTGCTATTCATGACCTGTTCATGAATAGCCAATGAGGGTGATTGTAAGAGAAACTGTAAGCTGATGGCTCATGGCTGGGGCTCATCATAGGTAAATAAATATACAGTGTTTGTGGCTCTAACACACTTTCCCCTTCATGACTTTGGACTGTAGTACATTTTTCTCTCTTTCTTAATCCTCAGTGACTTAAAAACAACAACCACATATGCAATGAACAGCAACTCATTGTAATTGCAGGTGATGGGTGTGAGCCAGGGCTGTGTAATGTCATTGATTCTGCTATTAAGATAGCAGTTATATAAAACTTAGGAACTTGCACTCCACCATCCATCTGCAAGCAGACTGCATGCTAATCCTTCTATCGAGTCACCAGGGATGGAGGGTCTTCTTAAAATGACTGGTGTAAAATATCTCCATGAATGAATAAACTAGTTTAGAAGAGATTTTGCATACTTGCTTAAGAGTTTTACCTTTTCCTACTTCTACTTTTAGGTATTTATAATTTCCTAATTTTAGACAAAGACTTTTCCATGACAGTTTACTAGGTTTAATGCATAAAGAATGCTTAAATCTTCAAAAAGACATTACAAGATCATTCTCCTTTCATTGTTTCCCCACTTACAGGGTTCTCATTTAATGGAAGATATTAAAAAATACAGATTCTTTACTTACAGGGAATTGGTTCAGACAAATTTTTAATGTTCAGCCACCAGGCACTGGAACACATACCATCTGTTTTCTTCCATTCCCTCTGTTTGTATAGTCAGCTTTCCGAATGTAATCAACTTATTCACTAGGAAAATAAACTGTGATCCCTATCTGCCAATTCTATTAGTCCATCTGTCTACCTATCTGTCAGACTATATCTGCAAGAAGGACTTAAAAGGGTAGAAGTTTTCTGAATAATTCTGAATACATACAAATAGAAAAATCTTTTAATGATTACTCTATTTTTTTTTATTTTCCCAATTAAAGGTCACCATTAAATCCTTCTGAATTTTACAATACAGAAAAAGAAAATATGTGTAAATAACCATACTGAAATCTAAAAATATTGAAGTCCTGAGCAAGTATTTATATACATATTTTGTCAACACTTGTTGCCAATTAACATGAATAGAGAAATCTGGATCTGTCTATTACTTTCTAAAATAAGTACAACCAAACTAAGAATTAAGGTCTGAACCACATGAATAGTTACTTTGATTTTTTTTAATGCTTTTTGTGCAAAATTAGTAATTTGATTTACTGCAAAGACAAAAATCAAATGCTTAGTTTTAAGTAAATTAATTTAATCCACAATCAATTACGGACTTTCTTATCTCTTGTCACAGAATCCAATTACAAAAGCATTTCAGCAAAAATTTTAAAAGAGGCACAGAATAACACAAGATACTAGACTGGATGATTCACAAGTAACTACTTATTAGTGCCACCCGCAAACATACATGCATGCCAACTACATGATTTTAATTTTGCTATCATTTTAATGATACAGAGTCAAACTTTCAAAAAAAAAATCATTTACTATGCAATTAATAGAAAATAGCAATAACAGCAATTTACAGTAGACTCAGAAAAGCTTTTTTATTCTTGTTATTTGACAAAAATAGTGGCTTATTTCTAAATAATGTTAAATCTTAAAGCACAAGATCAAAAGGATAAAGTTATTTCAAAATTATGTACTTGATTTTGAAGCCTGTAGATCCATCTAAATGTCAAACTACTTTATGCTATATTTTATTTAAAGCAGACCATAACCCATTGTATCATATTTTGATTTTACTGCAATCAGCCTTATAAAACACTTCTTAGTGTTGCTGTGGTAATTTCCATGTGCATTTTGCATTATTTCAGCACAGTTTCTTATTTTCAATAAATTGCAGCTCAGATATTTTAGATTAAAATCTAAAGGCAAAATAAATTTTTAGTATGATTTTACTTTATATATATGTATTTAACTCTATTTAATTATAGGCTAGTAGCTAGACTTCAATTCTTGGTTTTAGCTTCATTTTTAAGAGTGATTTGTAAGTACCTGATAGATATGAAGACATCCTATCTCTGGGGAAAGATCAATCCTCAAACCAGGATAGTCTTGCAGAGCTGAATGTATTATTACAGTTATTATAGCCCTATGAGATACAGAAGATATATTGCCGCTAGTTTTTGGGTTTGTGGACTTGCTTGGTAAATGATGAAACATCTCCTAGTGTCCATTACTCACTGCTGTACTTCAGCAAGACACTAAAGGCTGGAATCCTTGAACCATATGTATCCTGAGTGAGTCTGTAAAGCCTGAGTTTAAATCCATACGTTTAAAATAATGTGAATTACTATTTCCTCTGATATCCACTTTTCAGGGTTTTTTAAGTCAGTGTTTCTGAAGTAACTAGGGCTGGGTTAAAATAAAAAAGAAAAATTATAAGTGAAAATTTAAATGTACAACCACGGACTTGCTTGGCTGAGACTAGATACCTCATTAAAAGGGTGTATAGGTACTACCAGCCTTCAGGACCAGATAGAGCTTATCAACATGTCATGACGACTGAGGAAAGATTTTATTAAAGTGTCCTTTTATGAGTAATTAGGCCTTTCAAAAGGCTGCTCTCAGATGTCAGTAATGTAAACATGGAAATAAATATTACACTAGTAGCCCCCAAAAAACAGCTTCTTTCTGTAGAGCCATCAAATTCACATCTGTAAAGGCAAATGTAAGCTTCTATTTGAATATATAATATATATTGCAAATTACATTCCTTGCTAATAGTAGCTTCAAGAGAAGTCCCTTTGCTTATTACCATATTACTGCTCTTGGATGAGACGAAAAGGAACATGGGTGCAACCTTCAGAAGAAAGGAAACAGGAAGGTAAGGCCAGATTGTGTGACATAAGGCATGATTGCATGGCAGTCACTGCACATATCAATATAACCTCAGCAGCACAGATATCAGCATTGACTCAACATCTTAATATTTATTCATTTTCCCAGACAGATTTCACAGCCTGACTGTGCTCTGTGCTGCCACAACTACTATCCAGCCTGCTAGTTCACATATACTTGAAGTGGTGTTGGTGTCTTGGGGAAGAATGGTAACACACCCACAATAGAAAACCAGTTTTTACCTTTGAGGATAGAGAGTTTTTGATTGGATCGAATTTTCAGCATCTATGAAACCAAAACATTATTCGGAGGAACCCAATGCAAGCAGGCAAACCTAGCACTGTCGGCCATACAGAAAAATAAAAGAAAAAGAAAGCCAGAGAACAGCTTCAGAAACTTACGTCATTCCTTATTTAATCTCTGACATTTATAACAATGAGATGATTCAAAGGTGTGATAATATATTTAGTGCACATGATGAACTACAGAAAGTTACTTTCTGAAATCGATGCTGACTAAATAAATGATCTCTCAGATATTCAAAATTCCTTTAAGTCCCACATACTTTTTTCCTTCTGATCATTTCAATGATATAACAAACATTGTGAAAACATATATCAGATTATTAGATTAAAAATGCTTCTCAATCACCATGACTCATATGCTTAATGCAGTGATAGCAATGAACCTACTGAGTGATCCTAAATAATATATTGCTTGAATAACTATCAGATAACACCCTTGGTTATGTCATAGCTAATAAAAATCTGGGCGAAGCAACTGTTTGGTATGTGTCTGTCAGGGCCAAATTTAAAACTCTTCCACCATCAAAACTGACTATTTGAAATGTAACAGTCAAATAATGAAAAGCTCTCCAAAGGTTTTAGTAGTCAGCTTCTGTGATATGGAAAATAGGGTTGAAAACAGAAATCTGTACCCACCACTTTCAAATTATTATGACCACTTGTAGGTCATATTAACTCAGCCTTAACTACTTTTTTCCTATAAGCAAAAAAAAAAAAAAAAAAAAAACAAAAAAAAATTAAAAAAAATTTTTTTCTTTTCTTTTTTTTTTTTCAAT